>JALNIO010002085.1:24373-43350 GCA_023509875.1 Rugonectria rugulosa | reverse complement strand
TTTTTTTTTTACATTTTCTTGTTTTCTTGGGTTTCTTCTAGCTTTATTTTTTTCAGCTTGTATGGTCGGTCTAGAACGCTTCTCGGGATATTCCAATCGCCAGAATCAGATCATAATTTTTTAAGGAAAAAAAAAGGTGTGTGAACGGTAGTTCCAAGTGGCAAAACGGAGTCTTGCTTACGAGGACGAGATTTGGGGGGAAATTTGGGCAAAATTCGAAAGAGGGAAGGGGAAAAGTCAATTCCCGTCCGCCATTTTGACCGTAACGGAAAACGTGCAAGATGGGTTTTTCGGGGGGGGGCAGCCATCAGGAGGAAGTCCCGAGGTGGACGATGGTGAGGGCGTGCGCGATGGCTAGGAAGGGGGAGGCAATCTTGACACCCTGGTTAAGCTTTGGATGTGCGTCGAAGTAGTGCTCAGGGTCTGCTGCGTTTTGTCTTCCTTGACATCGTGATTCTTCAATAGGGGTTCGTGACATTGCGTCGATGATGAGCTAGAGGTAGGTCAGGTAGGTCTAGGGTATGTTGCTCACAACTGGTTAACTTCGATTGAAGTCAACCAGAATGGCGTCCTGACCGAATGGTATCATCGATGATCATAGACTAGAGTACACGACAAGGCGATGACATGTCTGCACATTCTAGATTACGGGAAATGTCGACAGTGACGGTAAAAAGCATCTATGAAGGCATCAGCAACAGCAATCCGTCACCACAAGGACCAACCCACTTAGTTATCTAAGATAACTCCATATCTGAACGGTCTCACTCAGAATTGGCAAACACTTCTTGTACAACAGGCACAAGTCACTCAACAAAAGGGCACATTGACCAACCATAGGTTAATAGGGAAAGGCACATTTATTCCCGGCGTCTAGTTGCTCAGTTCTTGTTATACATTAACCTAAACCCATCTAATCCTTCTTCAAGGCTACAATCTGCTCTTCAATGCCGTCCTTTGTAATAATCAACATCTGCAGACTATCACCAACCTCAATGTGACGCTCCACTGCTCCGTCAAATGCATCCTTGATCAGTGTCTCAACCGTTGGCCGGCTGAGAGGGTGGCGCTCTCGCTCCTTGAGATCGTGGCCCACTCCGCTGCCGGGAACATATTGGTTCTTGAAGTTGACCTGGTTGTCCAGGAAGGGCATGATAAGACTACCAGCAGCTCCGCCAGCTCGGCATTGCTCCCGCTCGTAGCTGCCAACGGGGTCGTAAGAGTAAACAGCACCCCTGCCCTCCTCGTCGAGACCGCCGAGCATCGCATGCGAGTAGTAGGGAAAGAATCGCTTCTGGTAGAGAATGGTTGACAAGCGCTTGGCGCAGGCGTTGACGGTCATGGGCTTCCCATGTCGGTATCGGTAGATCTTGCAGACAGTGTCGAGGTGGTCACGGAGAGCTTCACCGTCGGCAGCAAATCCGACAACGGAGAGGACTATCGTCGCATCGTCCTGGGAGGCAGTGGTTCCACCAATCTTGAATACCTTGGGAGACATTCGGGAGTTGATGCTGTAGCCGCTGGTGTGTCGGGTGTCGCCGGCCATGATGGTGAAGTCGGCGCCGGCGATGGCAAGGGTAGAACCACCATTGTCGGTGTAGCTATCCAAGAGTCAGAAAGGGAGCTCTAGCAAATCCAAGAGGGCCGCTTACGGGTTAAATCGATGCTCTCGAAACTCGCCGTTGTTGGTCTTGGGAGCATCCGAGAACGAGTAGTTGGGCCCGTTCATCAAGGGGTTCTGACTGAACATGGCAGCCATCTTGTGATTTGGATGTTAAAATCGGGGTGATCGGTCGTACTAAAGGTATTGGTGATGCGTGCCAAGTTGGATCCTGTTGAAGTCGGTTCGTTGCGGATGATGCAGATGCAGATGCAGATGCCTGGTCACTGAAGTCGTCACTTAGCTGAGGTTGCCAACGACGCACGCGTCAAGCTTGCAGCCTTGCCCAGCTGCGGCTGGTGGTTATAGTGGCTGGAAGCTTGGGGTAGCTCCGGATGACTAAGCCCAAGACAAGGGGTTCACTCCTGGATCAGGAAATCGTCACTGGGATACCACGAGATGCTTCACCTCCAGAAATGTCATTGTTGACATCGTTTTATTGAAACTTTTTTGTTTTTCTGAACCGTCGCCTTTTGTATTTTGTTGCTTCTTCCCCCACCCTATTGTAATAATGGCGCGCGACATTCGCGCAAAGGCGCTTTCGAAAATTGCTTCCTTGTCCGCAGCAAATTCCACGACATCGTTCGATCGATCCGACCTTGACCGCTTGTGCAGAGCATGCCATGCTCCCTCGAAGGGAAAGGATATCCCCAATGGATACCATAACAAATCGATGAACTCCTTGGGCCGAGTCCCTATGGTGCGATTGCCCCTTAGCTCGCGGCAAGCTCAATGAACGAACTAACAACATTAGTCCATTCGCGAATTCGAAGTCTTGCTCGCGTTGTGCAAGACCGCACCGAAGATCAGATCCGGCCAAAGTGCCCAGAGACTCTCCTACCAACTCTTCCCCTATATCCTCGAGGCCCACGTTCAAGTCTTCGTTCCGTCGCCGTTCTTCCGCAAGATCAACCCTTCACCTACTGAGGCCTTGGCTTTCCATGTCACTGGCGCATTGTTGGCATTGGGCATCCACTACGATGAACTCCAAGAGAGCGTCGCTGATAAGATCTGGGCCTTTGTAAACTCATGCAAGCGAGCGGCTGAGGGCATTCTGTTTCCCCAGGATGGCGACCCTGAGAACCCACACCTGACCGATGCGATCCGAACCGTTACTATTGCTGTTGCTTTGGTGGGATTCCTGGATGCTGCAGCTGCCCAAGCAGACTTCTGGAAATCTGGGGGACGGTTGGCGCTGATCCAAAAACTTAAGACGTTGCTTTCGGAACCCTTTCTCATTGCCCTGGAAACGGCGCTGTCGACTATTCGAAACTCACATAGTCAAGATCGTGATGTGAAGGAGTGGAAGAGATATCTACACCACTATGACTCGTCTGGACGTCCCTTTGGAGCGATGCTTCTGCATCGTAGCTTCACGTGGCTCGTTGTGGCCAGCACCTCTTTGATGGTGGCAGATGGCAACAAGCTCCGCGAGGCCCACGTCCTGGATATTCTCATGTCCAAGGGAAGCGAGTTGCGAAGTCAATATCTTTCAGGCGTCGAGGGCGATTTCCAGACCATCGAGTCCTATGCTGTTCTTGCCATTGACGAGATGACTTACATGGATGCGGGTGCTGACTTCATCCGCATGGGCTCACCAGCTCAGCAAAGCCTGGCGTATTCTGTCAAGGCCGCTGCCCTCGTTTCCTACCTGAATTGTTCTTTGCTTAACGAGGAGGCTGCTGACGCAGATGTCATCGCAAACTGGCTCCAGGAGACGCTGGACGATCCCGTGCAGATGGCCGATCCTACTCTTGCCTCTGTGACTTTGCGATGCCTGGCCCTGGTCTGCCAAGTTGCACCAGCTTTCTCCTCTACTGTTAGCCGTATTGTTCCTCGATTCATTGTTCAGGGCTCGCCTCAGAAGGAGACGGTCAATGTTGCGTCCAATAGTTTGGCATATGTCTTGAAGATGCTCTCCAAGGATGCTGTGATCAGCACTCTGTATACGTTGGGCAACGTTCTTAGCCCCGGGTCTGAGCAGACCTTCGCCAACGGTCAAATTAACGGTAGCGGTGGCGATGCTGCCATTTACAACAACCGCCAATCTATTGGCAGCTCCATCTCGCTTCAGATGTACAGCGAGGAAGAGACGGCGGTTGTCTCGGGAAATGTCGTGGCGACGATTTGTGGCATTGCTGCTGTCTGCCAAGATGAAAAGATCACAGCCCTAGCCCAATCCATGCTTCAACAGAAGCTGGAAAAGGTTAACACTGGGGTAGATGCCCGCATCATCAATGGAGCGGCTGCGCTGGCTCTGGAGGGCGGGCAACTGGAGTTTCGATCTCTCTTGAAGATGTTCACTAGGCTTTGCCATACTGGTGTCGTCGATAACCAAACTTTCCTCTTGGATGCCGTGCGAAATGCTCGTACCCATATCTCTGCCCATCTTCGACGAGGTTCTCAACTTTTCGACATCTATCTTGAACACCTTCTCGACAGCATCATTGGTCTCGGCGATGCCCACTCGTCCAATCACACCAAGGAAGCTGATGTTCAGATGGCTGCCAAGGAGATCGCTGAGCTTCTTCATCCCCTTGCAGTCTTCATGTCGACCAATGATTTTGCGTCTGAGCCTATTGACAATGACGAAACTTACGCTCTGCTCCGAGATGCCTGGTTCAACATTGTTGTCCATGGATTCGCGAGCAATACAGACCGTGGGAAACAGTACATCAATGAGCTGCGCCTGATCTCGATCCACTCTCCTCCTCTTGTGGCAGAGCAGCGAGGTGAACAAGTTGAAAGTGATATCGAGCTCAACACTGTATTGCGTCGTGGATACAGTAATGAGCGAGAGTCATCTCAAAAGAAGCTATTGGGTGACCTTGTCCCGTCCAAGGCAGCTGAAATCAAGGGCCTCAGCTACCGAAAGGTCATCTTCCTCCATGCTGCTTATCTCATGGAGAGCTTGCGTGCAGATTCTGGAGACTGCACCAAGGTCTTGTCCTATTTCCTTGAGCCAAGCATGCAGAAGGGCGAGGTCAGCAGCACCATGGAGGGCATTGCGGCTATTGTTGTGGACCGATACCTCAAAAAGACACAGGGTATGGTTGATCCCAACTTTTCAAGCCAGTATCTCGCCATGCAGCTTGCATCCATCTTTTGCAGCTGCTGTCATCGTATCGAGCGAGTCCAACAAGCTGCATTTGTATGTGCCGACAGAATTCTGCACAGCGTCCCGTCTGCGCTTTGCCACCGCTCCTCTCTCTTCGCCTTGCTTGAGCTTCTGTCTCTCATGTGGTCAAGCTGCTTGGAGTCCGAAACTGATCACTATGATCCTCGATCCATCTTCACATCTGACCTCGGAGGGGTGACGGTTGAGCTCTCCGACGACTACGACTTCCGGAGGTGGACAGTTGACATCCTTCATCGCAAGGCCAAGGGTTGGGTTAATGCTGCTATTAATTTGGCCCCCCTGGACGTAAAGGGTCTCCTGCAAACCTACCTGTCTGAATTTGACGACGAGGGTGCCTATGGCCACGTCTCTCTGGGTCGATCTGTGGCTCTCGAGCTTGGTTCCATCATTCCCTCAACCGATAATCGACTTCAATCCATGGATAAAGTCGGTAACTCGAGCATCAATACCGCGTCTGATTTTGTAGCGCAGTACACCACCCGACAAGAGTACCGATACGGAGAGACACTGCCAGACCGCGGTACTGAGTTGATTAGCTTTATGAACCACAACCGCCGCTTGTCTTTTGTGCAGTCGTCTGTCAAAGAGAGTGCTAATGCCACTACTGCTCTGGCTCATGTCGAGGCAAGAATCTTGAGCAAGAAGAACACATCCATCACGGAAGTGCGAGATATCCTTCGTAGAGCAGCGGCCCTCTTGTGTCGTAGCGAGAGGGATGAGTCCGCCGTTGCCCACTATCTTGTCAGCATTCCATTCGCACTTTTCACGAAGCAGTCCATTAAGCTTGGCGTTTCGTTGTGGCTGGGCGTCATCAACGAGAACCCCAAACTGGAGTCGAAGCTTCTCAACGAGATTATCCAGCAGTGGGAGTTTACTCTTGCTAGAAAGGTGGGATTGTTTAGCCCTGCTTTGGCTCATGTTGATCCATTCTTCCTCAAGGAGGAGTTTGCTCCCAGTGAACTTGAGGGACTCGCAAAGAAGAAGCAGGCTGTCCACGATATCTTGTCTCCTCACGCTCGGCTTCTCCAGTTCTTTGCCTCCCACTTCAATGCTATCCGTCATGGGAGCCCGGATACTCTCAAGGTGTTCCTGCGCATGCTCGACCTTACCTTGGATGCCGTCAGGCAGTCTGCATCCCATCCAATGGCAAGGGAGATCCGCCTTTCCATCATCCTGTTCAGCTTGCGGGTGCTTCGAGCTTGCGCCACCCTTCGGCCAGATGCCCAGTGGAGATTCAAAGAAAAGATTCTCTCTGCTGGCCTGAGCTGGTTCAGACATTCCCCGAGGTGGTCATTCGGAAGCAATCTGCTCCAAATCAAGACAGAGATTCGACTCATCTCGGACGTCATCGCCGCCTTGCAGCCAATCTCCTTCATTGGTGCTCAATCTGTTGGCAATGTCAAATCCCTACAGTCCAAGGAGCAACTGTTTGAGCTTCTGCTTAAGAATGAACAGTCTCGATTGGTTGTATGGGTGAACCCTCTCAGCACTCCCAACGCCACGCTGCCGGTTCAGAATGTATCAAAGACTACTACCGAGGCGGCTCTACTCCCTCTTGTTCGGACGGCCTGGTGGCAAGATCCAGCAATTGCCATTGAACTTGCTACTAGATTCCCCTACCCTCGGTTGCAGCGCGACATTCGCTTCCTCCTTCTCACAATGCCGGAGAAGGCTGTTTCCGAGGCTGAAGCTATCCCTCTAATCTTTGGTGGATTCCTCCCAGACGATGTCAACGTGCAGCAGCTCAAGGTATGTGCATGATCTTCTATGAAACGATGTTTCCATATACTAATGTTCGTAGTATTTGCTCTTCTGGCAGTCTGTGAACCCCGTCACGGCCATTACCATGTTCCTGCCCGTCTATCAGGACCATCCCTTCATCATCCAATACGCCATGCGGGCCCTGGAGAGTCATAATGCCGACATCACCTTTTTCTACGTTCCTCAGATTGTGCAAACCTTGCGTTACGACGTCCTCGGATATGTCCAGAGATACATCCTTGAGACTGCCCAGTTCTCGCAGCTCTTTGCTCACCAAATCATCTGGAACATGAAGGCCAACTCGTACAAGGATGATGACGCTCAGATCCCTGACGAAATCAAACCTACTCTTGACATTGTCATGGCAAAAATGGTCAACAGCTTTGTTCCTGAAGATCGAGAGTTTTACGAACGAGAGTTCTCCTTCTTCGACGAAGTCACGGACATTTCTGGCAAGCTGAAGCCTTTCATCAAGGCGTCCAAGCCAGAGAAGAAGCAGAAGATTGAAGAAGAGCTGCGAAAGATCAAGGTCGAGGTCGGTGTCTACCTGCCCAGTAACCCCGACGGTGTTGTGATTGGCATCGATCGCAAGTCTGGAAAGCCTCTGCAGAGTCACGCCAAGGCTCCCTATATGGCGACGTTCCGAATCAAGAAGAACAAGGGCGGTGACACAGAAGAGGATATATTGCTCGAGCAGCCCAACGGGGACTCGCAGAATTACCATGACGCCAACACAATCAAAGTCTGGCAGTCTGCCATCTTCAAGGTTGGTGATGACTGTCGACAGGATGTCCTCGCTCTACAGATGATTGCCGCCTTCCGAGGCATCTTCCATGATGTCGGCCTAGACGTCTACGTCTTCCCCTACCGCGTCACTGCCACCGCACCCGGTTGCGGTGTCATTGACGTCCTCCCCAACTCCATCTCCCGAGACATGCTGGGCCGCGAGGCTGTCAACGGTCTTTACGACTACTTCATCTCCAAGTACGGCAACGAGAACTCGCTGCGGTTCCAACGCGCCCGCAGCAACTTTGTCAAGTCCATGGCCGCCTACTCGGTCATTTCGTTCCTCCTCCAGTTCAAGGATCGCCACAACGGCAACATCATGATTGACGACGCCGGGCACATCCTGCACATTGACTTTGGCTTCTGCTTCGACATTGCGCCCGGCGGCATCAAGTTTGAGCGCGCCCCGTTCAAGCTCACGTCGGAGATGCTCGCCGTCATGGGCGGCTCGACCGACCACCAGAGCTTCAAGGCCTTTGAGGAGCTCTGCGTCAAGGCCTTCCTCGCCAGCCGCCAGTACTGCGAGAAGCTGAGCCAGATCGTCTGGCTCATGATGGACAGCGGCCTGCCCTGCTTCAAGCCCGAGAGCGTCAAGCACTTCCGCGAGCGCTTCGTGCTGGAGCGCTCCGAGCGCGAGGCTGCCGACTTTATGAAGGGGCTCATCAAGACGAGCTACTCGAGCTACAGCACCGGCATCTACGATCAGTTCCAGCTCCTGACCAATGGCATTCCCTACTGATCGAGTCTGAAAGAGCTTTTGCTATTGTTACATGTTTTCTGTCCATGCAGCTGTTCAGTCACCTTGTATCCCCATCTTCACCTCCTTCTTGCCCGCCCATTGATCCAAAACACCCCGAATTTCTCGTCCTCTATGAAATAATCACTTCTATGGTACACCTTTTTTTTTGAGACCCTGTTTAATAGGTATCTAGCTAGTTAGTACACAGAGCTCCTTATATACAAAGGCTCTTGAAAATACAAAACAAATTGTGAGAGATTCTCTTCCGTCCTGACCTGACCCTCCAAAATTCGCTGCCAGCGCGTCACCTCAAAATGCGAGTCGACGTGTACACTCACGTACAACACAAGCGTTCTTGTTGCATCTGTGACTTCTTTCGAGGTTTACTTTGCAGCCGACTGCTTCAGCATGTGAGTGGGAGCATTGTAACTCGTATAATCCACGTGGACAAAGGCTCGATCGACGATGGGCACAGACTCGAGGAAGTAGGTGAGGACCTCGCTCAAATCGTGTGAGTCTTTGAGGGGCGTGGCAGCGGAGAGGACAATGTCGACCTCGACGAAGAGCTTGTCGCCGGCGTGGTAGGCGCGCAGGTTCTGAATCTTCTTGATGGCCGTGGCGAAGCGCATGGTCAAGTACAGGAGCAGGTTTCGCTCGTCAGGCTGAGCCGAGAAGCCCGAAAGGTTGCGGATGTGCTGGGCCGACGTGTGGCTCCAGTTGACGATGACGACCAGGGACAGCAACAGACCGCCGACGGCGTCGAGCCACCAGACACGACCGTAGAAGCCCACTGTAGACGGAAAACAAAGAAAGCATTGGTCAGCAAGGGTCATGCAGGGGTACATTAAGCGAGCGCAAAAGAGACCAGGGGAACGCTTCAAGCTACGTCCGATCTCGCATGATATTAGAACGATGTTACTTACAGATAGGGAAAAGAATGGAGCCAGTATTAAAGATAACATCCGTCTTGGCATCCTCAGCCCTGAATCGACATATCAGCTGCATGCTCGTGGTCAAGGTCGACATGGGAATCACTTACAAAGCTCGAACACTCGAGTTCCTCACGAGACGGCACCAGACCCAACAGGCGCCCTTGATGACGATGGTCGACACCATGATGATGATGGCAGGGAGACCGAGCTCGAGGATGGCATGCTCGGGGCTCATCAGACGCTGGATACACTCCAGGCCGACCTGGCAAAAGGAGGTAATCATGATGATGGAAAAGACCAAAACACCAAGGGGTTCAAGTCTGCGAGCGATGTGTTGGTCAATTGATCATATCCAACACGCAATCAGGACCAGCTTCAAGGGTGGGCTGGTTGCAAGCTGGGGAAGACTTACTTGCGTCGGCCAACGGGATAACTATACTGGTCCGCTTGACTCGAGGAGATGAGACGAGTGGTCACCCAGACGATGACAGTGCTCAGGAAATCGAGGACAGCGTCGACCAAACTGGCAAGCACGGACATGGAAGGCACAGAGAAAATGACGGCGAGTTTTCCGAGGAGGAGGATGCCATTGGCAATAAAGTTGACCCAAATGGCCAGGGTTACCACCGGGTCGTCATGGTCGACATCGGCATCCTCGAGCCAGGGCAGCAGCGGCTTAGGACCAAGGCCGTCCTCGTGGGAGGGGGGAAAGTCAGGGTGGTCATCTTCATCGTCCTGTCGCTGAAGCAAAGGCAGGCTCTCGGACGAGCGGAATATGTCTTTGGGTGTGCGGGAGAGCTGCTTGCTGGAGACGTTTTGCTTGATAGTACCGTAGGACGACGGCGTGGCCCCAACAACCCCGTTGGGAGTGTCTGAAGGCGTGTCAGATGAAGGTGTAGACTCCTCGCAAATCGTGTCGGGGACGTTGATGGGGCGGAATTGGGAGGCTTCGATGTCGGTCTGGTACTCGTTGAGGAGCTCGTGGGGGATGGCAGAGTCCAGGAGAGCATCAATGTACATGTACTGTTGGATCAAGTCGTTGACTCGTTCGTAGTATTCGCGCCTGCGCCAGTGTCAGCGTCAACCTCGTCCTGCAATTGAAGCTGCCTCTGGTGTCGATAGGTCGCATTGGGGTGAAACGAACAGTGGCTTCGACATGACTTCCAACTGATCCTCGCGAGTCCAGTACTGCTCCCAGCGATATCGCGGGTTGCTGCGGCCGATAAGCTTCAAGCTCCGGTTCTGGGGCCCGTTCAGAAGCTGGGTCAGTCGTCGCTCGTCGGCCAAAAGCCGACCGAGCTCGTCATTGTCCTGCGAGGAGCGGCCGTAGCCACCCTCCTCGTCGTCGGGGCCGGGCCAGAAGGCGGTCTTGGAATGAGCGTGGCCATGGTGAGCGCTGCTAACTAGGCTCTGGAAGCTCGTGGCTGAACGGCTGCGGATTAGAGACTGCAGTGCGCCGCTGCGCGTTCCGAGGGGATTGTGGGATTCATCCCCGAGAAGAGATGGTCTTCGAATGGAACGAGCGGGGGGTGTCGAGGGCGTCGATGGAGAGCTCATGGCGCGCGCCTAGAATAGGATAGAGCCGAAGCGTTGTATGTCAAGGATAGCAAGGAATTGATGGCAAGGAAGGAGATGGAAAGAAGATAAAAAAAAAAAGTACAAAGATAAAGAGAATGTGTGTAGAAAGGTTAGCCAAAGGGGAGGGGGAAAAAAGTGAAGCCAAAATTGCGCGGGTCCCTCGTGTGGATGCGTTAAAAGTATGCAGTATCAAAGCAAGATTGAGCTAAAGACCCTTGAGGCCTCGAGCTGAGGCAAGCGAGGCGAAGCGGGAGGCGCGGCGACGATCCTTGAATGAGGGGAGGAAGTGATTGAGCAGAAAAAGATGAAGCTGGAGCTGGAGCTCTGCTGTTTTGCTTTGTTCCCGATTGCCGAGACGAGGTCGCCACTAGCAGATTGTTAGGGGACATGCGAGAAGTACTTGTAGATAGGATGCTGGGACGGGGTAGAGGAAGCCCACGAGGGAGAGCACGAGAGATTGATTAGATGGAATTAGATCTGAAGACGCCCACTTTCCTCTCGTGTCTCTTCTCACAGAATAACATCGTCTCGCAGTAAGTTGAGCAAAAGCCCAGACGCGCCAATAACCTCAAGCGCTCTCTAACCCTTGTCATGGTGCCCTTGTGATGCTCCAGTTCTCTCGATCCTTACTCGGACGGGGGGAGAAGAGGGCGAAGCTGTGCTGCACAATTTGTTCTCTGTCTGATTCCGTACTTCCGGTGCATGTCAGGGTGAAGCTTTTCAGCTGCCTCCGCTACGCCGCATCTCATTGAAAGGGGACGTTACGCATGGTGTTGCGCCTCTCACGTCGTGCAAGGGACAAACCGACAGGTCACAATAATTGGTGCGCAAAGGTAGTTTAACTTACCCGGTACATAGAAACTGACTTGCCTTATTCAATCTTTACTAATGAGGCAATGAGGACCCCCCTCCCCGTCCAGCCAAGACATTAGCCTCGACAACAAGGGGACAGAGGGACCCTTTGAATGGGGAAATCTCTTCTTCTCCTTGGTCTGAATGGTTCCCTCTTGGTCCCCTCTTGGTCCCCCGTCCCGTTTTGATTTGGTCATCTCCTGTTAAGCTTAGACTTGGGCCGCGCGCCTACGTTGCCCCTTGCGGGAATGGATCTCCGGGTCCTCCGTGGTAGTCAAGATTTCCATTGGAGATCAAAGCTGGTACGAAATCGGCTTGACACCGTACACGCTCCCCACGGTTGTCGACTTCTCCTGTCGAGTTGGCTCTGGAGAGAACACCTCGGGAGGATGATTGGATAGATGCCACTAATAGACCACGGTTCGACGGACAAATATAGCCTCAAGCTCAACTCGATTCAATCCCGTGCGAACAATCTATTAATAGCTGCCATGTCTACGAATAGGTTTAACTTCCCGTCGTCAACGCCCCGGCCAATCATTCGCTCAGGGCATGTCAGCTCCAGCTATAGGGTAGCCTCAACTGACCATGTTCCTGGGAAATGCTAAAACTCAATACTTTCCAAGGTCGAAATCACTGGCTTTCAGCATCAGCTGCGTATATCGTAAGAATGGCCTGAGAGGACATCATATCCCACTGGGATGTGGCTGGACTACGCGGTAGGGGCAGCATTGGCACTCGTCACCAACTCTTGGCCCAACAATGAGGACATCGACACCAACAGTCATCGTTTCGTCACACCAACTCATCCAGCTCCAATCGGCCTCAACCACTCATTATTTCGCCAGCAACGGCTAACTGGCTAACAATCAGCACCAGACCTTCTGCGTAGTAGCCCCTCTCGGGAGATGCAGCCGATGCATGCTCCTTACTCCTTCACATGTCATTTTCATCAACCTCTTACACTTTACATGCGTACTCATGCAGACCACTCCGCACTTACCGCATCAGAAACAGGCAGGCACCAACTTAATACACTCACATTTGAGCGATTGGACATGAACGGCTCGAGTTGTATAAGACAATGCTCCGAGGCCCGCTCGTCCAGCCGGCTAAAACCGATGAACATATCACCACAATGCACATTGTCGGATGGCAATTGAGATCTGACTTCCCCCACCTGTCCGTACCTACCACACAAACTTCCTCGAGTCGTTAACCAGCTTCGCCCATCGCGATACCATGCATACCCAACCCCCTCCCTCAACTGCACCGTCCTGCAAACAAAAATTGTGGCATCATCAAGCATGAGTAGATCCAATCGTAAAAAAACAAAGAAAAAACCCACGTTTCAGGCATGTCCGTTTTCGTGGCTTGACTTTTCGGAATGCAACTGCGCCCATCAACCACTTTTTCTTTTATCAGGCTTGCCTCTTCTCCATCCTGCAGGCACACCCTCCTCGAATCGAAACTCGAACCTTTCTTGGCCGATCGATCTCTTCTTCGATTCTTCCCTCCCGGCACACACTGTGCAGCACAGCACACACACACGCGCCCATCTCAGAGAACAACATATCATTCTTAAACCGCCCCCCCGTTGCCCCCCCTAAATCGTCCATCTTCCCAGGGGTCCTGACGATCCACCAAAAAGGCCGCGCAATCCGCTGCTTTTTTGCCCATGTAATCCATCGAGGGGGACCATCTGCTCCGCGCGCTTCTGTTTACCTTGTTTGACCTACTGGGCGCTCATGGCCGTTCAGATCACCGCCAGCACCGACGACCCGGTATTTACAACCAAGGAGGAGGGACACGCGTATTGGGACTAAGAAGGAAAAGCAATTATGAGAAGCAGCTCCAGGCCGGATTACAGAATCGGCGGGGCTGATGCCGGAGAAAAGAAATGGAATCTCCTCCCATTCAACGTTACAACCTTCTCCTCTAGCAAGGCAACAAGGTTATTATCAAGACTTGGTGGGGTCTGCGGCATCAAAAGGCGTTGTTCAGAGCCGCCCAATCCTTGAATCCAGGCTCATTCATCGTGGATCCGACTGGATGGTGAATTGTCGCTAAAATATGAGGAGGGCTGGTGGAGGGGGAGGGGACCTTGGAACCTAATCCCTACATGTAAATTCACCATCATTGTCATCAATCTACGACAACTTACGAGTGACGGAGCGAGACGACACAAATCCCCGTGCTGGATCAAGTACTCGGTGCTCCGCAGTGTCGTCGACGTGTTGCAAGACGACTCCTCCGGCCATTTCCCCATTTCCCTTCAGCCTACGGATACAGTACCTACGACGTGTTGTAGGACTGTATCCAGCATCCATCCCCTGGCTCGTCCACACAACACAGCATCCAATCCCCCTGACTCTGTGGAGACGGGACAACCGTCTATACGAGGGTTGCAGGGAAAAGGGACCGCATAAAGATGGATAGAAAATCGGGGATCAATTGTAAAAAAAGAAGACGACGAGTAAAAACAGAAAAGCTTTTTGTCAGTCATCATCAGGCCATGGGACAACGCCTTGGTGTGGTGCACATATTGTGGGATGTACAGCTATGTTGGCCTCCTGGCTGTGGCGGCTGTGGCACTGCAGACCGGGCACGACACCAAAGTCCTTCGGCTACCGCTCAGGCCCGGTTCGTGGTCTATTCATATTGTGGTGTGTTGCAACGTGCCTTTCTCTTTTGGAGCTTATTATCCCGCGGTGACGTGAGGCGTGTGTATCGCCTCCAAGGAGTGGGTTGCGTGAGGGATTGGTCCCCAAGAACACGGAACAAGAGCCCACAGCCACGAATTTATTCGTACAATACCACGTAGGAACGCGTTGTGGCGAGTGGGCAAACAAGACGGACATTCGTAATCAGTTTCGTACACGCTGAAAACGACGCCGTGATTGGAACTCCTCGAGAGATAATCCGGTTTCCTGCTATTCAGGATAGTCCGCTATTAAAGTGGACGAACAAGCTTTGATCAGCGTGCTTGTTTTTACGCCGTGAACAACGGAGCGTAGAGGAGTATACGGAGGGCGTTCACCTAAAGTCGACGTTTGCGGATGCCGCAAGTCATCCTTACCTTGTGTACGGAGTGCAGCGACGAAGCTGAAACTTGGAGGAATTGCTCTTACGGCCCGACCTGCATCGCTCGTCGATGCACTGGGAATGCAACCGTCTTCAAAACCTGGCACCGCCAGCCATCAGCATTAGCTTCAGCCCGTTCGTTGCAAGCCAGCCATCAGCGGGCTCTTTTGCTTCCCTCCACTGCTAAATTCAGCCCTGTGGTTAGGACACGGGGAAAAGAAAGTTAAAGAGGGAGGGCTTCGGTGCCACGGCACACGGAAGCCGGGCCTTGTGCACTTTACTCTGTACTCTCTCACTGCAGCCCGTCCCGTCTACCGGTATTGACGGATATTAGTCTTGGTGAAGTTGCTGGAGCTGTTCTGTTCACGGCGTAGCTTCACGTCCCAAGGCAGCTGAAGGAGGGGGCGGAGTGACCGTCTTAGCGGTCCCAATATTTCCGAAATCTCACAACGCAAAAGGACGAAACAAAAGCCGACGGTTGACTGCATGTTTTATGTGGTCATTTGACAGGTCATGGTGACACAAAGACGAAGAAGAAAGAGCATGAATCTCACCCGCAGCGAGGCCCTTTCACAGCCCCTGGCCTGATGCATTGGCCAAGCTTTTTCCAAGTGGCCCCTCAAAGACATGCCTAACCAAAAAGGCCAAGCCAGATGTTGATGGATGTTGGCGTTTGTTTGGTGTCTCGAAAGCCGCCGAGGCCGGTCCACTTTGAGCAAGTCGAGGAACCTAACAAGAGGAACTTTCGGGTTCTTTAATGAATGATTGACAAGCAAAGATGTCATCCTGGATTGTATTTTTATGAATTCCATCTTTCAGCTCGGAGTTAATAAGTGTTGGACAAGAGCAAGGAACGTGTGCCTGAAGCCGAGGAGAAGGAGGGGCGGGTGCATCGTATTTCGATCTGCCAGATAAACTTGGGTCAATCAATGTCCGTAACTAATTAACCAGGCAACCCTTTATACGTCCCGCGTTGCATGTACATGTATGAACCGAAGTCGATGACCGAGGAAGGAGAAAAACCCGGTTCGTCATGCAGCAGATAAAGAGAGCTTCTGCTTCAAGGGGACGAGGATGGGAACGGGATCCGTAAGTCTGGGGCAACAGGGCGTATGCAGCGACATGTGTATACAGTGCAGTACAGTGGCCTGCCTAAGCCAAGCTCAATTTTTTCTGGAGAAGGGGTAGAAGACGACTTCGTGACGGCACCGGTGATCGTCGAGTTCCTGTAGATCGTGATGGATCACCGACGTCAGCGGATGAGGTTGGTCGTGGACGGCCACCGGTGGCATGGAACAAGGGACAAGACGGGGGGACTGGAATAATTAGTGCAATGTAGTTGTGAAGATCCGGCACATTTCACGCACAGCTTGCAGAGAACTTGGGGATCATGATTGCGTCGTGGTCGTTTTGTTGTTGCTTTGTTGTTGCTCTGTGGTTGTGCCCATTTTAACATGGCAATGGCGGCGAAAGTGTGTAAGGCAGTAGTGACCGTAAACCAATCCAGCGACTGCCTTCCTCTGTTCTATGAAGCTTGGACCTGGTCCCGGGCCTGGGTTTTGGTCTGGTCTGGTCTGGCCTGGCCATACCTTCCCTTATTAACTCTTGAGGGCCCTGAACCCCGAGCCCGCAACGGGTGTGGAAGTCTGGAAATAAGATGGGAAGCTGCTCATGTAAATAATGGGACACGGTGAAATGAGTATGGTAGGTACGTATCGAAAAGCTCGTGTACGAAGTCCATGGCACCTCGGAGTGTAAAATAAACCGGGTCCTTACAGCACTAGCTTGTGATTTTAATAATAACTGCACAGTGCAGTATACGCGCGCCTCGTACGGACCACGAATGTGCAGTATGGTGTCTTGCGTGATGGATAGAGTGATGGCATGGGCAGGACTTGAGCAAGATCTCGTTGTTTGCGCCACATGCACTCTCCGAAACTGCATTTGTCATTTATACCTCTTGGACTGCCGTCGTATCGAAAGAAGCCGCATCGTGGCAACAACCCAGTGAAGAAGCACGACATGAAGAAGGCCGTAGTAAACAACAGCATCAACCCAACTACCTACGGAGTACAGGTGCAGACTGCAGTGGAGAGCAAGTGCCAATGCCTGCCAGCTGGATCCCCGATCCATCCCCATCCCATTCTCCAAGCAGCATCCACACTTCAAAATCCACTTCGGACCCTTGAAATAGCAACCTGACTCCAGAACTTTTCCAATTCCTCGACTCTGGCTTGCTTTTTAATGAATGTCTGGCATCTTGGGCTTGGGGTCTTTCGTCATATCACCAGTTTTCTTTGTTTTCTTCTTCCCACCTTTGTGTGTAATGTGTTGTGCCGTGAGAGCACGCACTTGCTGCTAAGAGTATCCCACACTGATCGGCATCTGCTCGTCTCAGGGGAACTAAGGAACTAACCAAACCCGCTTTAAACGACGGGAGTTGAGTGACAGCATGTCATGCCGACGAGGAGGCTTGCAGGCGGAAACAGGAGACGGGTTTCCACGTAATCCATCGAGTCAAGAGCAGAGGAGGGAAAAGACCGGAACAAGGACAATGCCGTAGCATCAATACAAACGCCGCTGACGGGAGCACCGTCGCCTCACGCAAGAATCACACTGCACGCAGCCATTGAGCAATCCAGCGGACGCCGTGGAGTTGAGGCAAGTGAGGTAAGTGAACGCTAGCAGCCCGATGGCTGTTCTTCTGTGAGACATTCGAGTATCCACCCACGGCCTGGTTCAGAGAGAAGGGTTGCTTGCGCTCGCTGTCGCCGAGTGCTGATCCGTTGTCTTTGCCTTTTGCCTTTGCGTCTGCTTCTGCGTCTGCATCATGGCACGTCCCAGGCGGGCCACAGCACCGACACAGCTCTTACTACGTAATTAGCATGTACGGAGCAGCTTACTTTGAAGCCTGTACCGTACACGGTAGAATGCATGGAGACGCCTTGGCTCCGTCCGAGAGCAGAGTTTCTGCACACAGTACGAACACATGAAGCTCCTTGTATTCGTATGTAGGTAATAACGAAGAGCATAAGGTTCCTCCGTTCTCTCTCCTTACCCTGTTGGTAAAGAGCTCCGTCACGGTAAAAAGAAAAAAAGAATTGGAACTCGAACCTAAAAAAGAAACGAGGCCAGGGGAAAAAAAAACGCTTCAATCCCAATGACGATGAGCTTGGCCCCTTCACTCTTACAACCTGGTTCGGCTGGTACCAAAAGCCACAGGGGCATCTTTCAGGCCTCGACAATCCCTACTCTAACTGTACGGCACATCCATGGGACTGTGCGAATGCTGTGCCGTTAGACACTCAAGACACTCAAGACATTGAACAAATTCACAGACGAACCGCCAATTGTCGGCGGGTGCAAATCTCGAGCTCAAAGGTCGACCGGCCGGCCCCATGTCATCCCATTTACAACCTGGCACTTATTGGGATTGGGCCACCGAAGTTGCGAAGCCACCCCAATTTCCAAGGCATTTCCCCTGTCTTTAGCGCTCATCATATCGGAGTCAAGTGCCATCGTTCTTGATAAACTACGGGTTGGCAGCATATTTCCAGCTCATTATTGCTCGGGTCTCTTACGATGTGTGTACTACGCACTGTGCCAAGCACCCCGAGTGCGCACGGAATCGAGCGTGAGAACGTCGTCTTCTTGCTTTTTTCTTGGCTGGGCAAACAAACCCCTGGGTCCGCCTCCCGGGTCAAGCCACAGTCCCCGTTGCAGGCCTGGTGCTGTGGGCTCCCTTTGGTCGCCGGAAGCCTCCTGACTTACGGGAGTTCTTGTCTCAAACATTGACTTGAACTGCTCCCTGCCTCCCAGTCACACTCTCCCGGATTCGTGCGTAAAAATAGGTACAAAATGTGCAGTAGTCTCATCTGGGGCAAGGGAGGAGGAAATCCCATGAGGAACCCAAAGCTGAGCCTGGGGGCGGCCCTTTTCTCCTCGTGGGTTTGTCCCTGCTTCGGTTGAGCCCTGGCAAAGACGTGCTGCTGGATGGATGGATGGACCCCAAATGGATGGCTAGACAGAAGCTAACTTAGCCCAGCTCAGCCCAGCCCACGTCTGGCGAAGTTGCCGACTGGTCAGTTTCCGGGCATCCTTCTTGGGGGGGGAAAGTATTGATAGCTTAACCCATCGTGTCACAGTGAGAGTGAGCTTAAAAGGTTGTGTCTCTGTCCTCGGCTGCACGGCTCTTCGTGAAGAAGCACACTTGTCGTACTCTCTCGCGGCTTCTGGCTTCGTACAGTTGAGCTACCACAAAAGAGAATACCATTCAAAGCATGGGCCCCCTCCTCCGACATGGCATGGCAGTGGATGAGAAGATGGAGCATCGCACGGCCGTAGGTGGCATGTGGTGGCATGGGATTGCCCGTTGTCCCGGGGCCTGTTCCGTCCCTACCTACACGTACGAATAACTTGGTGAAGCACCACATGCTACGAATATGC
>JALNIO010002085.1:0-24240 GCA_023509875.1 Rugonectria rugulosa | reverse complement strand
GGGGGGGGGCCCTTGCCTGGTAACCAAGGGTGAGGGGGGGAGCCAGCCCAGGCCCAGTACGGTACGTATGGAGGCCGTGGCATGCGCGAATGGACGGGCCATTCATGTACTTGGAGCAGGTCCTGTGTCCTCCTCTTGTTGATGTGATGATGCCTGTTGGCCCTGGGGCCTGGCCTAGGCTGGCTTGCTGTATCATTACGTCCGTAATAGTACATAACTCCATAATAACCCATCCCCCAACCCAAGGCCATCCCAAGCCCGTGGCCCATACTCGTGGCCCGTTTGCCAATAGCCCGTGGCAGAGGCAGGACACCAACCTGGCTTACGAGATCTCACTAGACCTCAGGTGGCCAGCGAGGCGACGCCGTGTATGTGTGTGTGTGGGAACCTGGGCAATAATAACACATCGTTCCCCTAATCGCGGGATCGCTCGCTCGGTTCGCTTCGTATTGTTTTCTTCCCTCCTCTTTTCTTCTTTTTCTATTTTATTTCTCTGTGTATTTTTTTTAACTACCCATTGCTCTGACCACACTCCCTCCTGGGCCTTGTCTTTGCTCCCATTGCCCCAGTCCGCCGCCGTTGTCGTTCGCTTCGATCGATCGCTTGTTCCTGTTGACGCCCACGTCCGCACATCCACACCCTCACACCCCCCCTCTCTCGCTACCTCCAAGCCAAAAGAAACGTCTTTGTAGTAGTCGTCAACGACAATTCGCCTTTGGTGCTTCTGCTCTGCTTCGTCAGACAATCGACCTCGACTCTGTTCGCTTTGCTTGCCGGCATTGTCAATCTCTCCTCGATCCGCATTCCTCGTTGCTCACGCACCCCCTCCGCAACCGCCAGAGACAATACCACTCCGTTCAAGACAAAGTCGAAGACAGGTCGAAAACAAGACAACGAAGCCGGCCGTCCATGCTTTTTTTTGCATTTGGCAAAAGAGGGCCGCCAACTTACTGAACCCAAGGTACCTAGTCCCGGCAGCACGTCCTCTCTCGCCTGCACTGTCCACCTTGCACTGTGCAACGGTCAAACCCCGTGCCGTCTAGTACCAAGTACTCCGTACCTCTACCCAAGCCCAGGCAGTTACCTTACCTCACACTGGATCCCAACCTGGATCCCATCCAAACCCGTCGGGCCACTTTTGCTCGTCCGCCGCACCCTCTCTCTTCTTCCGCTCAATCCTCAACCATCAAAAACTCTCTCCTAATCTCATCCCAACCTCCGTCTTAGTTGTGTTTTTGTTCCCTTCTCAGCTTGATTAGTTGCTGTTGCCCTCGCCGTTGGACGTTCCGTTTGCAACATTTCCTCCCGTTCGGTTCCTTTTTTATTTTTCTTTAACTTCTTTGCCTGTTGCTGCCTCTCGCTACGTCCATTTTGCTTTCGGCTCAGCCAGCCACTCGCTCCTAATACAAAATCGTCTCTCGTTTTTTTGGAGATTAATGTGAGTCCCAACTCTCTTTTGCGCTGAATGACACCATGCGATTCGGCCCAGCCAACCACGGTATCTTACGGCCGAAAATCAACAAAAAACCTCCTCTTTGTCCGCTGCAACAACAACAATAAAGCCTCGTTCCCCGACATCGCTTCCGCCCACTTGGGTTCCCTCTTTTCCCCTTGCCCTGCGTGACCGACACCATCACTATCACCGCGGGATTGTTACATCCCCTCCCGTGCCTTTGGCCACCCTACTAACTGGGTCTCTCATCATGCAGCTGCCCGTTCTGTGGCTCATACCCTGGTTATCTGACTCGAACCGCCACGAATACCGTCGTCTTCTGAAAGCCAATTCGGGCTTCGTGTAGGATCCTCTTTTGGTCTCGACCGCCTTGGTTTTTTTTCGCCCTCCCCTTCGACGTCTTCCGTATACGAAACATCAACCAAACACCTGGTCGTATCTTTCCAGATCTTCGCCGGATCTCTGGTTTATGGGTTGTACATAATCAAAAGTCGATTCCCGAAGCGCCTTCTATATGCCTAGATTCGGTGTTGCGTTCAACAGACGGAGGTCCACCGTCACTTCGGAAGATTTACAGCATGGCCAAGTAGCACCTGAACAACCATCCTCCTTCCGAGTCATTGAGCGAACCGATCCCTCAATCGATAAGTCGTTCGACGGCGGTGCAAGAATGACCAGGGCCTCGGGCGGTCATTTCTCCCAGTCCAGCCAGCTCAACTTGGATATGGATGAAAACATTTTTGCTGATCTCAAGAGCGGCAACCGGTGAGTATCTGAAACCTACCCGATCCAACCCTATTCACAGAGACTCTACCACACCCCCAATCTGGGAATATCTGTTTTCTCTTTACCAGAAAATAGTCAAGCACCATGGCGCTGACTCCATTCTCAGGGGAAGTGGGGCGTCCAACACGACTAAGGCCACATCCACTGATACCTCTTCGAGACATAGCAACGCCTCAACAGCGCCGTCATCGACGGACATGGACGATTCGAAGCATGGCGCCAAGAAGCATCTCCACGATTTTGGCTCTCGGTCGGGACCCAAATCCAGCGGATCCGGCTTCTTAAACCGAGCTGGCCGTACGTTCTCCTTTGGGGTCAACAAAAAGAACAGCCATTCCTCTTCCCACGAACCGACTCCTGAGGTGCCACCGGTTCCCGTGGTTCCTACCATCCAGCACACCGATTATACTGGACGAGCGAGAGGCATGACCGACTCTACGACCAGCACGGCAACACCACCAAAGTTGGAGGAGAATAGCAATATGGATTTGGGTGGCGATTTCGGTTCCATGTTTTCGACTTTTGATAAGCGCGCCAGCATGGCCACCTTGAAGCAACTTGAATCTTCAGCAGCAGCACCAAGATCATTGACTGGGAACCGTTCAGCTCAACCCGCTCCGCTGAGCATCAACAAAAATACCAAGGTTGAACCATCTCCCGCCTCATGGAACAGCACAGGCCGTAACTCGAATGACAATCTTCTCGGCGACGACCCGGCTTCGCCTGATATGGATGTGCCACCTCCTGTTCCTCGTCACCAGGACTCGTTCAAGAACAACGGCCGACCTTCCGACATTATCGAGGATGAGGATGCGAAGCTGCTTCAGGATTCTCTCGCAGCTGGTCAACTCCTGTCCAACAGCTCCAACTATTCCAACGCTCGATCCCCACCGCCTCCACGAAACGAGGACACCTTTAGTTCCTCATTTTCCCGAAGCCCCCTGAATTCAAGTTTCAAGAAGGGCGACGACAACATGTTCGAGGGAACGTTGGCATCAACTTCTCGAGTTGCGAACCGATACGCCAACCGAGCCTCGAGCCCTCCGCGCAATAAGGTCATGACTCCCGCCCAGTTCGAGAAATATCGCAAGGACAAGGAGCGTCAGGGTATCACCGAGCCGTCACAGGAAACTGCCAGCAACGACGAAGATGAGGACGAAATAAACTACGATGACGACGACGACGATGTAGAGAAGTCGAAGCAACAGGCCAGGCAGAGAAGAAAGCAGGAGGCTCACATGGCTGTGTACCGACAACAGATGATGAAGGTCACTGGCGAGCAACCTGATATGCACCCCATTGAGCGGCCGTCCTTGCCTTCGTCCATGAGCGCTCCCCAGTTGAGTCTGATGAAAAAGACCCCAAGCCCTGGGCCCACTGGAATTTCGGATGAAGACGAAGATGAAGAAGTTCCCTTGGCAATTCTCCAGGCCCACGGCTTCCCTGGCAGGAACAGACCGCCAACTCGACTGAGCACAATGAGCTCAAACCCGAACCTCCGTTCTTCCGTTCAGCTCTCAGGGTCTGGTTCGGCTATGGGCGATGCCCCGCCCAACACGCAGCGTCATTCAACCTTGCCGGCCTTTGCCCGGAATCTTCCTCAGGACCCCTTCGTTGGAGCTGGTATCAACAAGCCAGCGATCCGGGAATCTCTGCAATTCTCTAATGGCGGTCAACTTCAACCGCCCCCTCAACAGGGTCTCCCGGTTGGTGGATTGGTCGGTGTCATTGCTAATGAGGAACGCTCACGAGCCATGCGGCGTGGAAGCCCCAACATGGATCAGAAGTATATCCCCGGTATGAATGGCATGAGCCTGGACCCCCATGCTGCAATGCCTCCTCAGATGTTGTACCCTGGAATGCCAGGCATGCCCCAGATGAATCAGCAAACACTCTCAGTAGGGGATCAAGCCCAACTCCAGATGACACAGCAGATGTCGCAGTTTATGCAGATGCAGATGCAATTCATGCAAATGATGGCTGCTAACCAGCAGGGGCCACCTCAGGGTATGCCCATGCCCCCCCAAATGCAAAATCCCTACGGAGCGTTGGGAGCTACACAATCTATGAACGATCTCTCATCTCGGCACTCTATGATGTTTGAGCCCCAAATGGAGCCCCCTCGCATTATGGATCCTGGCATGCGAACTATGAGCATGGTTCAGCCGCCACCCAACCTGGGTGCATTTGGTCAGCCGCAGCCTGGATATGCCGGTTCTATTCGCGGAGGCGGCGGAATGGGCTACACGCCATCAATTGCACCCTCTGAGCGGAGCAACGTTGGTCTACCGGGTCGGTACCGACCTGTATCACAGCTCAACCCGCTTGGAAACGACAACCATCGCCGAACCAACACCATGTCTGGGGCCCTTGGCCGCTGGGACGAGAACGTAACAGTAACGCCCAAGGCTACCATCAACATTGTGAAGCCTGGCGACAATTCAGACGACGAAGACGACGAGGAGGGCTGGGAGGCCATGAAGGCCAAGAGAGACAAGAAGCGCTCCATTTGGAAAAGTAAGAAGGGGCTCGGTAGTGAGCTGAGTACCATGATTTAATTGAGATGCCAACTCATGAGGTTATCATCAAGGGAAGAGACTGGATTTTTGAAAAGAAAAAAGGCCATATTTTTTGCATCACTTTCACGGAGTTGCATAACTAACCACGGTGACTGCGAGCCCGTCATACATTTTGTATATTTTAGAATCATTCTTTTTTTGCTCGGGCGTCGCAGGGAAAGAAGTGATGGACACCGGCTCGCTGGGATTCGCGTCTGGTGCATGATAGATACATCTCTATGCCGGTAATTGAATAATTCGGGTCATGACTATGCGTTGACTTGGAAATGTGTTTTGAATCGGTTCGGTCTCTCTTTGTTTTTTTTTATTTTACTATCTTCATTCTCGGCTGGATCAGATCTATGTTATCTAAGAACGTACCCAATGACTTTGAGGCTCGATAGATGTAATCAACCATCAATGGTTCCGTTTGCCCATTCTCTTCTCTTGACTCCCATTTCCACAGCAGCCAATCCCCAGTCCTCGCCATGATTATGGCCCTTGCCTTCAACTCCAGCGCGAGCCTTGGCCTGCTCATCGGTTAAAACCGTTAGAACGCCCAGAATGACGGGGACGCCGGTGTCGAGCTGGACTCGCATGAGGCCCTGGCAGGTAGACTCGGCAATATACTCAAAGTGCATGGTCTCGCCCTTGATCAAAACGCCGACGGCAATAATGGCATCAAAGGCACCGGATGCGGCGGAGGAAGCAGGCAGAGAGGACAGGTCCGTGGTGGAGGAGGCGAGAAGATCGGTCGCGGAAGGCCCGCCAGTAGAGGTGCTCTGGATCTGAGAGGCGGAGAAGAGGCTATAGCGAAGCATCGAGCGGTTAATGTTAGCAAAGCAAGGCGAATGGGAACTTGGTAAGCAAGACAAAAAGAGGTGAGTTTTACCGTTGAACAGCAATCGGAAGCTCCCAGGAGCCGGGACACGATTGAATGACAATGTTAGACTCCTTGACACCGCTGGCCAGAAGCTTCTCCTTTGCGCCTGCGACGAGGGGCTCAATTATGGTAGAGTTCCAGCGGGCGTGGACAATGGCGATGCGCAGAGAGGAGCCATCGTGGTGCTGGGGAGAGGGGCCCTTGAGAGTGGACATGGTGGAAGTGTTCAAGACGAAGCTCGCTCGGATAAATGGAATAAGTGCGACGGGAGTTGAAGGCGATCGGGATGTGAGGCCAATTCGAAGTGAGAGTGGTTGAGAGTAAGATGGAAGAAGCTTTCGCGAGAGAGAGAGAGAGAGACAGCACAGGGAAGGAGAGGTTGTGTGGTGCGGGGCGCACATTCGCGGCGCTGATGCTTTCGACAGGCTGTGTGGTGTAGCGGGGTAGGAACGTCACGTCACAGCAGGTGGGATTCAATGCAGGGACGGAGTGGTACGTACCCGACTCCCCCAGCTGTCCCGCTGCAACCTGCAACTCGGCCTAAAGACACCGAAGCTAATAAAGGGGAAAGAACGACAGTAGTTGTCGGCAGGAACACTTCAGCAGCTCTTGCAACTTCCTCATATTTCGACACACGGAGGGAAATTACGCAAACTCTAAGGCACTCAACAAAAATGAGGGCTCGCTCGAAAAATGCTTCCTTCAGGGAGCATCATCACGTTTACTTAGGTATACAAAGGTCAGTGATATCAGCACACGACGTTAATACACCCTATTTCGCTGGCTGACTGAGATTTTTTCGGAATCTAGCATATGGCATATGGTGATTGAATTGTTATTTGATTTCCTCATACTTAGAAACCCCTCACATCTGCTATGGCGATAGCTCGTCTACCGCTGGCTACCACTCGTCTTCTTGGCTCCTCCGTCGTCATCACCAGCGCCGTATCCCTGGTCAAGGAACTCATCGACAACGGAGTCGATGCAGAGGCAACTTCAATTGAAGTACTGATTTCTCAAAACACTGTCGATAAGGTCCAAGTAAAGGACAATGGCCACGGAATTTCCTTCCAAGACTTTGATATGCTGGGTCGTCCAGCCCATACAAGCAAACTCAGAACTTTCGAAGAACTGCAGGAGACATGTCGAGAGTCCCTCGGATTCCGAGGAGAGGCGCTCGCAAGCACCAACTCCTTCGCGACCGTGAAGATCACTACCAAAACGTCACAGGATCCGGTCGGCACCTTGATCTTCTTGAGACCACGAATCGGTGGGACTGAGAGGGAACAACCAGTAGCCGCTGCCATCGGTACAACAGTCCAGGTCCTGAATCTGTTTGAGAACCTGCCTGTTCGCAGACAGATGGCTATGAAGGAGAGCAGGAAGTCTTTGTCAAGCATCAAGCGACTCCTAGAGGCGTATGCCTTTGCGATGCCTAATTTGAGATTGTCCTTCAAAGTTATCGGGGAACCGAACCAAACCTGGTCCTACTCTCCACGCCCTTCAGCGAATCCTCGTGAAGCCGGGATGCAGATCTTTGGGAGCTCTGTGATGGCACAATGCATTGAGGTGGCCTCACCTGTGAAATGGAAAAATACCGAAATATCTTCCGGGGCAACACAAGCAACCTTAACTGCACTCCTCCCTGGACCAAAGTGTCAGCTGGCATTGGTCAGGGATAAAGGCACGTACATATCCGTCGACTCTCGGCCGCTCTCATCATGCAAAGGGATCGGAAAGAAGCTGGTTCAGATCTTCAAAGCATCATTCACAAGGTCTCTGGGTGCAGGTCAATTAGCGAGAAGGACTAGAGGGTCTTTCTTGAGTCTCACCATCACCTGCAGTGCGGGTTCTTATGACCCGAACATTACACCACTGAAGGATGATGTTCTCTTCGGAGATGAGGAAGCAATTTTGGATTGCTTCCGAAATCTGTGCGACCAAGTCTATAACCTGGGGACGGAGCCCGCCCGCCGAGACGAAATAAGCTCCGAGTCGAATGGTCAAATCGAAGCGACAGCTACAGCCCGATCACCTAGCGCCGCTCGGAGTGGAAGAGTGAACACCGAGACTCAAGGAAAGCATCTCCAGAATGCTCCTCAGGAGCCAGAGGAGGATTCAGGCGTTGATGACGAGGACTTGATCGGGGCTCTCGACGATGTCGAGCTTACCAGGAAGTCGTTTGAACCAAGTGGGAGCGCTTCTGGTGCTACTCATCCAATTGAAGATGGGGTTCAGCAGGGAGCGGGAAGCAGACAAGGAACTACCGAGCAACCTGAGACAACCAGCAATCAGACTGTGGCAGTAGCGATGCGAACACTTGTCAAAGTGAACCTTGCTCGCAAAGATAGCAACACAAGTGATCAGTGTGGCACAGAGGGATTGGTCTCAGTCCGAGTTACACCACGCCGCACTGCCTCTCCAGCACTCACGCCGTCTGCATCTCGACCTGATCGCAGGGACATTGCCCCACGCAGTCGACAAGAGACTATTCGTCAGTATTTTCGAAGCAAGGAGGACCAGCCAATAGAGATTGCATTAGATGAAACTGCGACGTCTGGCAGCCTGCATAATCAGGATGAATCTAATTTATGCGAAACCTCAGCTGAGCCAACTCGACGTCAACCTCTAAGGGAACTAACAAGCTCCATCTTGAACATTTTCCAGGAAGAAGATGAAGAAGAGGCCCATGTGCAATCGGCATCGCAGGGATCTGTTGGCACCTTCTCCAGTCCAGAACGAGATATTCTCCGACCATCTCATGCCCCGCGGGGAAATATCGATCTTTCTCCAGTACGCGAGAGACCTGACGAGCCTACTGTCAGACATGGGTCAGGCGCTGTAACCCCGTTGCGAGGATACCTTGAGCCTGGTGCGGGTCAAAGGCGAGGCAGGGGAATGCCTTACAGCCCATCGCCAGGCAATCGCAGACATCATCAAGCTTCCTCTAATCTATCTTCTGTGCCAAGTAACGAGTCCTCTTATTCTCATCGTCCCAGTCTTAGTGTTCATCAGCTATCGGAAAGGGATCAAAGCGTCGTGAGGCTGGGAAGAGGAAGGCAAATGGATGCCAGGACAGGGAGTAATGAACTGAGACAACCTACTGCCTTTAACCGCAACGACCTCCGAAGAGAAGCAAACCATACTCGGATGGGCCACAATAGATCTTTTGATCACAGAGGATCGAACCAAGGGCCAAGGAATCCACTTCACCAAGACAATGGAGAAGAGCCTCACGGAAACATGGAGTTTTCAGATCAAGGCAGCTCGACCCAATCCTCGAATATGCTTGAAGCTTATTTTGGGACTCTGGATAAAGCCACTGCACCCGAGACGCCCCGCCAAGATGCGCAGTGGCATACGCACCAAGCAATGCTTATGAGAACACCACCGCCGTCGGACGAAAGAAACAAAAGGGATGAAGATAATATTGTTGATTGCAATCAAGGACAGAAACGTGCTCGGACATCTCTGGAGACTCGGCTGAGTAAGCGGCGCTGCAGCCGGCCCCAGAACGAGATATCTACCAGAGGAGAACACGATCCTCGGCGATACTATATGAAGGGGAGAAGCCTAAGGACACTGAGCGGAAAGCAAAAACGACTGCCCTCGATGATGCTTCCGTTGGAAAAGGTTCCGCATAATCAAGAAACCCAGTGGCTTGTAGCTATTGTTGGAAACGGACTGAAAGGCTTGAGAGCTTTAAGGGGCGAATACATGGCGGTGGAACAAGAACATCACCTCGAAGAAAACAACTCCCCGCTCCAATTCAAAGACATGAACGAAGCGTTGAGCGTTGAGGGGCAGCTGAAGAAGGCGGTGAACGTGTGGTTGGAGGGGAATACTGAGACAGTTGTAGATTACACGGTGCAGTCGGTGGCAAAGGGCAAGTGGACAAA
The DNA here is from genome assembly GCA_023509875.1 of Rugonectria rugulosa. Taxonomy (NCBI): domain Eukaryota; kingdom Fungi; phylum Ascomycota; class Sordariomycetes; order Hypocreales; family Nectriaceae; genus Rugonectria; species Rugonectria rugulosa. The sequence continues at coordinate 14,661 of JALNIO010002085.1, read as the reverse complement.
TTGAGGAGATCTTTGGTCATGTCTGGGAGTGAGAGAGCTAACTGGGATGAAGATGTATAACGTGATGGCATGTTACTAGGAAGTAAAGTGACTACTTCTTGCTTGCTGACATTGTGGGCTCTTGGTGCCTCGTATTATGGGTATGATGGATGATTCGATGGGTACGACTCATGCCATGCGGCTGAGACAGTGCTGTGACCAGAAGTTATTAGTGTCGTCGGTTACCGGCTACTTGACAGCACAATTTCACGTCACGATAGTGGACTGGAACGAGTTAGTGTAGACATCTACATGAGCCCTAGGAGACGGCTGGTTTAGTAGAGAATCTAACAGCGGACCAATGGGTTCCTCGGCTATAGCCATGTGTTTGAGGAGATTTTATGACGAAGGTTGAAGAAGTGTACTTTCCGACATGATTTAGACGAAGCTACGAAATAAATCTACGAGCGCTACGATTGGGATGGCACACGATCGACGTATTGACGGGTGTATGTTAAGGGACTGAGATGGTGGTGGAAGAGGTGATGTCAAACGGGCGGCGAGTCCACCCGAGTAAGACGGACTTGGAGTGTAGGAAGAGGTAAAGATGGTAGACTGATGCAACTTTCAGAGCCGGGAGGGGATGGGACGGAGGGTGGCTATGGCGGCCGATGGCTTTGTGTGTGTGGGAGTGAGACACTGTCGGGGGGTCTAGATCGGAGACGGGGGGCGGAGGAGGGGGGAAGAGGTAAGGAGGGAGTTGATGACATGACCCGGATGGACCGGTGATACGAAGCCAGCAATTATGTACATGCAATGTAGCAATCAACGGAGTGTTGATCAGGTTTCGGGACGGTATCGATACGTTGTATTCTTCTGCATGTGCAATGACGATGACGATGGCGAACGGCCAGGCGGGTAAAAGAGGTGAGAGAGAGGAGGGTTGATGTGACGGTTGGATCAGATAACGTGCCTCGGGAGGAGGGACTTGGTGCAGTATTCATACGAACTGTGCAGAACTGCAATGCAAGGGAGAGGAGCCCTACAACTCGACGGACATGTTATATTTATTTTTGCGTCTTGCGCAGTGACTGAGTAGACGATGGAAGCAAATGCCTGAAGGGCGATTAGCAGAGAGATGCTTCGTTTCGTTTGTGTTACAGAGTGCCAAGCAACTTACAGGAATACGCAGTGGGAAACTCGACAAGGGGTGGTGCCAAGAAAGTGGCTCAAAGGGGCCCCCCGTACGGTACGCTACCGACTGGATGAGACGTGAAGCTGAAAGTGGGCTCAGTCGGTTTTGAGTGGGAACAAATTAGCACATGTAGGGAGACGGGGGAACGTCGCGCGCTCAGGTACGGTAACGTGCTGCGTAGGTACGAAGGAAGGGTGAGGAAGCTCGGGTTTGGGGACTAGAATTCTCAAAATAGAAGCTCTCTCATTCGGAATTTTACGAGTGGACGAGTCAAAAGGCAGGAAAAATAGACACAGGGTGGCTTGGCTGTCCTTGGTATAGTTGTCGTGTGCTTTTTTTTTGTTTTTGGGCTTCCCGTTTATCCTTCTTGGTTCCTACGAAACAATGCCGTGCATTCTTGACTCTTTGCTTGGCAAAATTGAAATTTCTTTCCTCTTTTCTCGTATTTCAATACTTTTTGTTTTTTTTACTGGGCTGCCGCTCGGGTATGATCCATTCCGAGGCCGCCGCGGCCGGGCGGGTCGTTACAGGTTCGAGAATGAACAGCAAGAAGAGTCAATACCATGAAGGAGGGAGGAGGGGGGGTGGAAGAGACGCATGTGCATTGGTTGGCTGTGGTGGTTTGGAATATAACGGTTGTTTGAGACGGGATGGATTTTCTTGGGTGTTGGGATGTTGCGAGTGACAGGGAGGATTGGCTCCGGCTCAAGAAAGAGAAAAAGATAAAGAGAAACGGAGATGCAGGATTCCAAAGTCCTGAAATGGATGGAAAAGGAAGTGAACTGTCAAAAAAAGGTGGGTGGGGGAGACAAGGGAAAAGGGCAAGAAAAAGTCGGATGACGGATGCGAGACGCGTCGGCGATGACGATGCCGCAGTACGAAGAGTAATGAGCGGATCCAGTTGTGGTGATGCTAAGAGGGATTCTCATAATAAAAGGGTACGGTCATAATCAATTTATAAATGAGCCCAGCCACCACGGCGTAAACTGATCAAGTGCTGAAGAAACATGAAGAGACAGGAGAGATAAACGAACATGGCTCCCGCCCTCTGATCAAGCCATGATGAAACCTGGTTCCTGGTCCGACCCGTGAGGTGTTGTTTCTTGTCTTCACTCTTTGTTGTTGTTCTTTCTAGGGGCCAGAGGGACCACGACTTGTCCCATCCCGCCTCCACGTCGCCCGCACCATGACGTACGGGCAGACGTCAGGCAGTTTTTATGGGCTAATACTCGGTACCGTTTTTATTATAGCACCCTTCTCTCTGGCCCCTCCACGTTGAAGGGAAAACGCTCTGCTCGTCGGTTGGCACGTTACAGTTGATGGGATGGGATGGTGTTGGTTTTGCTGTACAGCCACACTGGAACTGACCTGACTTGTCAATGCGGGCTGTTTATTTTATTTTATTTTATTTTTATTAGCTTTTCCATCTCTGTGCTCCCTGTGGCATAAGACGGGAACGCGGGCTGACTACCGGCGTCGGAGATCCTGTTCGAGTAAGCTGTCTTACCTTTTAGTTCTTACTCCGTACTTCCTGAGAGGATGGGGGGATCAGGAGTGCATCCCCCGTGCGTGTGTGTGTGTACCGAGTTTGGTCCCTTGCACAAGATTGCAGAGAAAAGCTGCCAGCAATTGGCAAACCTCTGCTGGGGTCTTGACTGGTCCAGATTCCGGGCACCGTAGCATCATGTCTCTTTCGTCTCCAAGGGTCAAGGGTCCTGACTTGTCAGCGTCAGAGGCTCATCCAACATTTTGGAGTTTGTTTGGCGCTGTCTTCAGCCACAGCCACGATACGAATGTACAGGAAAAGAAGATGAGATGGAGAGATCGAAGGAAAGAGTACGGGTTAATGTGGAATAAAAAAAGAGACACAGCCAACGAGCATGAACAAGCAACAAGGTTCTTTCCGCAGCTTCAAATAATGATTATCATCTCATCCCCTGCTTTTGCATTCTTCTGAAGGAATAGTTCTCTTTACATGCCTGCCCCTACAAAAGAGATTATTTTATCCGTAGCTTAGATAGCTTCGGTGACCAAACTCCCATGCTCTCTTCCCCCCCAGCCACCCCCCGTTTCTAAGGAAAGTTAGCGTGCCTGGCGCCTAGAAACGCTCCTTGCAGGACGGGGCCTGGTTCTGGGGAGCCCATTAGAATTAAACCTGAGAAACTCAGCGTCACAGCCTCAAGCCCCCCGGGGCGCCGTCGTAGATACTAAACGCCGTTCCTCTCTGCAACGAACCTCCCCAACAAAGACGCCTCCTCATAGACACGGGCAAGAAAAAAGGACAAAACAAACCAGTCGATACATTGTCAAGCCTTACAAGCCTCACTGACGAGATTTGCCCATCAGCCGAGGGTCCCTTGGTGGAGAAGTCCAATTCCCTAGATTGCTGTAGGTGCTTCACCAAACGGAACAAAAAGGTACCTCCGTCTTTGGCGCATCCTTGGTGCCCTTGAGAGGTACCCCCGATCCTGCTTACTCTCTTGGCTTGTCCACCTCTCCATACCAACAAGGCACCTCACTCTCGCACACACCCACTTCTCGCTCACACGTTCCCACACCCACTCTCTCAACTGTCTTGTCCTGTCCTGCAAGTGCAGAGTGTAGCGGCCAGGGTCGATTTCGTATCTTGGATTCTTTTTTTGTCCCCATTCCCTCTCTCTCTCCTCCTCCTTCCTTCCTTCCTGCTTCGATCTGTATTCGTACACTTTCGTCACTTCTCGTCCTTCTTTCTTTCCTTTTTCATTTCTTTCCCGTCTACCTCTCCCCTTCCTCACACCCCCCAGATTAGGCACCTCTCCTCGGTACCTACGTCGTTCGCTCTTACCTACCTACCTACCTGCCCGCCGCACACCACCTTCCTCTGGGCGTCTCTCCTCGTCCAACAAGATGCCCGTCGCCGCTTGACCTCACCCCCGACGATCCGACCACCCTCCCAGCTGTTCTCACCAGCTCCAGGCCTTTTTGGAGGCTCTGTTGACACCTGCATACAGTGTTACCGAAAAAGTCCGGCTCATTCTTACTCCGAGACGCATATTGTAACCGTCCCCCCAAATCATGCATCTCAGCGCTGGTGGTGCGCGCCCACCGGACCACCGTCAACACCACCAACACCGCCACCATCACGATAACCAGAACTTCGAGCTTCGCACCCAGCCAACGAGGCGACATGCGCCCCCTGAAAAGACCAGCTCGGTATCCACGACACTCGCTACTCCCACAGATATATCATCGTCTTCCTCAATCGCGCGTCCCCTGAGCCGATCACTTTCGAGCATGTTCGACGTAGGCTCATGGCCGAGGGCATGGCCCTTGCGCCAATCTTTTCTTTCTCGTCTCTCTACGAACTTCCTCCTCGTCACTCTACTCGCTGCTTTTGCTCTCGATCCCGTGTCTGCTGTTGAAATCAAGAGTTTTACCAACTGCCTTTCCGCTTCGTACCGCTTGGCCGACCCCCCGCTGCTGCAATGGAATCCGTTATATGTCGATGCGAAATATGATGTCAAGAATGACAGCCACACATTGCAAGTTATTGTCTGGGCGAACACCACCGGCTCTCAGAATGGAAGTACTGTCCCCTCTTCCTCGGATACGGCGTATTGGAGCGACGATAATGAGACGTTTGGCAAGATTGTTCAAGTTCAAGATTCAAGCAACAACAAAGCCACGACCTTGATCCGCAAAGTCAACTTTCTGACATACGAGCCCTTCAATGATCGCATTAATTTCTGTGAGGGAGGTTTGGTAAATGGCAGCTGCCCGCTCGGCCCTGTCTGGAATTCGTCCAACATGTAGGCTTTCACTCTCCTTATCCTGGTCGCATGTCGCATCGCACGTATGAATGAATGTAAAGAGAAGTGATGACTGATTATTTGGCTTTATTAGTACGATTCCATACAGCTTGCCCTCGGTAAATATTACACAGGACATGTTCTCGTCCTACGCCTTCGCCTCCCTCGACTCGACCTTTCTTGTCATATATGGCGACTCCAAGGCAACCAACATTGGATGTATCTCGGCCGTGGTAACACCCGATTTGGGAGGACTTCAGTGGCTGCTCAAATTCCTACCGCTTGTCATTTTGATCTTCATGGGCTTTGCCGTGGCCTTTTCTGCGATCATGAGCCCCTGGGGCTCGGCCGACATCTTTCACTGGACTTCGAACTACGGTCGCGACGTGGATTTGTTGCGATTGGTTACTCCCGGATTTGGAGATTGCCTGCAGTATATCCAGTTCATTGCGCTGACGGGTGGTCTCACTCTGGACTATCCGGGGTTCTACAAGCCTATTGTGAGCCAGATGGCGTGGTCGACGCTCATGTTCAACGAGAGCTTCGTCGCGAATGCCGACTCGTGGCAAAGTGTAGTGGATGGCATCTACGTGACGGATGCCAAGTACGGGCTTCAGGAGCTCGGCCAGTTGGTCGGCATGGCCAAAACCGAGGATATCTGGGCCGGTATGATGGTGTGGCTCTGTGTCTGCATCGCGAGCGTCACTGTCCTAATCCAAGGCGGGTTCCTCGTCCAGTGGGTGTATCGCAAGATCAGGAACACGGCCGAGGAAGATTTGCGCTCTAAGAACATTCCCTTCTCCGTGGGCAATGTTATTCGCATCGTCTTCAACTTCTTTCTGTTGCCCATTGTCGCTCTGTCATGCTTTCAGCTAGTGGTTGCAGGCCATTCCCCCGCCTTTGCTGTCGCTCTAGCGGTTGTTACCCTGCTTCTTCTCATCTTGTTTGCCTCATACCTCTTCTGGCTCATCATCAGGACTCGACCAAAGTCTGTACTCTACGATGACCTTCCAACCGTCCTACTCTACGGGCCGTTGTACAACACGTACTCTGACGAGGCCGCCGGCTTTGCCCTGATACCGGTCCTTCTCACCTTCATCCGAGGCATTGCCATTGGTGCTGTTCAGCCGAGTGGCATTGCGCAGGTGGTGCTGCTTGCCATCTGCGAGGTGATTCATGTCCTCACGATTCATGCTTTCCGTCCGTTCCAGTCCGCCACATCCATGAATGCTTACCACACTCTCTTCTGCTCCCTGCGACTGATGACCTTACTGCTCATGGTTGGGTTTTTGCCTTCGTTGGGCGTCACCGAGGGACAAAAGGGGTGGATTGGCTATGTTATTCTGGGCATTCACGGTGCAGCTTTGATCTTTGGTTTCTGGCTCAACGCCGTCCAGACGATTGTCGAAGTTGTTGCGAGACTGCTGGGTGCTGGTGGAGATGACGCAAGAGGTCTCACGAGAGGAGGGTTGTCCAAAATCTTTGGCATGCGACAGCTGTCACGCCGAGTCACACACCGCGAGGGACCGTCAAGAGCAAGCCAATTGTCAACGGCTGCCATGTTGGATGCCGACGATACTGGCAAATCAGGCTATGTAATGCCCAGTGGAAGACTTAGAAGCGAATCTGGTGCGAGTCTGGGTGGCATACTGGCTCACAACCGGCAGAGCTCGGCACTCGATAGTATCGACGCCTACTCCGCCATGCCACGAAATCTTGACAGTGGGAGTTCTATGCCGGACACGCCTGGCGAAGCAAGCACGTTCTCTTTCCTCCCGTCACCGACCGCTGTACGTCATCATCCGTCCCAGTCCCTCGGCGAAGCAGCAGACCCTTATTATCGACCTCCGCGACGTATCCGCCACGGCACTTTCAACGACTCCATTCACTCCGACAAGGCACCAGGGTCGAGCAGCGGAGAGAACAAGAGACTCAGCCAGGCTGAAGGAAGCATCCCTGTTGATCAAACGGAAATGGGTGCTGAGACGTCTCGTGGAGCAACGCCCGCCCCTGCTGCTGGTGCCATGGCCTCTTCACTGAGCTTTCCACCAAATCGTCCTGACTACGCAACTCGTGAGGTGGACTTTTATTACGGAGTCCGTGGACCAGCTCTGAACTCGGATGGCCCAGGCCGGAAGCTGGGAACTGGACCGGCCGACCCGAACGGGCCAGTCGCTGTAGCATCAGGATGGTTCCGAAATTTGTTTGGTGGCAAGACAAAGGAGAAGGGCAAGGGTTTCGAGGTCGTGAGAAGCTCGAGGATGCCCCCAGCCATGATGGCAAGAAACGGTGGCGAGTCGCCACCAGAGGGTATTCCTGTTGCCATGGGCGTGCTGCGAAACGGCCCCATCGATTCGGACGATGACGATGAGCCCCCTCGACGATCCCCTCAACACCGCGAGGGTGATTTACTCGATGATAACGGCGATCCACAGGACTCGGAGCCTGAAAGCCCCGTGGTTGAACGCTCAGCCAAACCGTTTACGGATGAGAGAGCACCAAGGGAACCCACGAGAACACTATCAAAGAAGCCCGATAGCGTCGCACTCCGCCAGATGGCAGCTGATATGGATTTGCCTGAAATACCACGCAAAAGCTCCAAGCGAGCTTCAGGTAGCCATGAACGAACGCACAGCAGGAACGTTTCTTCTAACCTCGCCATGCCCGGTTCGGGTCTCGCATTCGACACCCATCCTACCAAGGATTCTGATTCGGTCAGCCAAGTCTCGAGTCGACACCGTCAAACACTTTCTGTGTCGTCACGTCTACCCTTTGAGCGCACGGGATCACAAAAACGACTGTCATCTCACTCGTCTATGGAGTTTCCCGGCGAATTCAGCAACATCGACTTGCAAGGTGGACGAGAGGAGCGACCCGCCAGTTTTGGCATGGTACCGCACCACGGTATTAGTAGAGTCGACCCTCATCACCATGAGGTTGATCTTCTAGGCAGTTCGGCGGAGCTCGTGGTTGACGAGCCTCCTTCAAGGCCACGAACATGAGATTTATACGCAATGTTACCATCAACCGCCGTCTCCAACTTTTCCACATTGCCCCTTGGGGCATCATCTCCTTGTCTATCAAAAACGCTTACCACCCATCTTCCTCTCGACTTGCGCCCGAAACGGGCTGCACCATAATGTTTTCTTACCCCGGGGCCACCGCAGCCTACACACTTGTATAGATTTATCACATCGCACACTTTACGCTCTCTTGATATCCCATCTCGCAACGCTCTCGTGCGAGGAAAAGAGATGTCTCTGCTTAGGTTAACGGCCGTCGCAATCAATTTCTTGGGTTTTAACTACGGAGGACTGGGTAGGCCTGGCGTTTCTTGGATCAATCTTGTTTTCTTGCAATCTTTTTTCCTTTTTCCTTTTATCTGTTCTACATCTTGGTCTTGGGGTGGGGTTTGTGAAGATTGTCCATACTAGCGTTGGCGTATCAAAAAAAGCTGGGCAAGAGGGAAATACGGGTTATGGCGGAAAGGTGAAGGCCGTGGGAAGCACAGCACAGCGATCCTTTTTTTACACACATTTTCTCTCTCTCTGTCGTTTCCTTGAATATGTTGAAAGCGACTCGGGGTGGCAAACCCTTGTTTCTTGAGTCGTTGGGTGTCATTTGGTTCCCTACGTGGGTTGGGGAGACTTGTGGGAAACAATAGTTTTTACGTCTTTGATACAAAAAGTCTCGATGAGAGTGGTAATGATATGCCTTGTAATCTTTGGCGCTTCTTTGGGTTCTTTTTCTTTTTGTGTGTGCGTGAGGTTTGTTTACAGAAACGTAATGACTATCTATGAGGGTATCATGACCTTGTTATGCAACAGTGGACTATACATGGACGTATAATTCATGGCAGACGTTTCTCAAGGAAGTGCTGCAACATTTTTGATCCAAGTTGAGGCATACGGCACTCTCCAGCCTCATTTCACGCTGATGAAGCCGATGCCAGACCGAGCCTTGCGCGCAGCCGCCTTGAGAGCCTGCTCCTCGACGTCGGTCCACTTGACGCTGAGCTCATCCCACTTCTTGCCGGGCGTGTTGTACTCCTTGCGCCACTGCGCCTGGATCTTCTGCAGGCGGGACATTTCGCGGGGGTCGCCGGAGCCGCTGTAGAGGATGAAGGCGGTGCAGGGGGGCAGGCAGTCGTGGATGCGGACGAGGCGCTCGGTGAGGCGGGCGAGGGCCTGCTCGAGGGCGGACCTGGCCGTCGGGGAGGAGGCTGAGGCGTCGTCCTGGGGAGGGCCGCCGTCGCTGGACGAGTTGTCGACGCGGTTGCGGTTCCACCAGCCCTGGAGGGCTTCGAGCTCTCGCATGCGCGCCCAGACAAAGTCGACGCCCCCGCCTCGGATCTCTAGCCCGTCCGGATCGCCCTGGACGGCCCTCACCACGCCGTTGGTCACGTCCTCGTCGTTTCTGCATCCGATCTGATGGGTAGCTCCAGCACCGGCACCTTTGGACGGATCGCCCCAGTCAATGGCGGCGCTGGTCTTGCCGACTTCGAGGCCGCCTACTTCGCCGCCTTGGGCTTTGTACGCGGTGCCGGCGCGAGCGAGCCTGCGGAAGAGGTTCTCGCCCTGGGAGTCAGAGGTCCCCCAAGTCTTGCCCTTTTCGCACTTTTGCTTAGCAAGGTCGAGGCACGTTTTTGCGTCCTCTATGCTGTTGTGACCGCTCGCGCCGCCCTTTTGGATCTCTCGCGACAAATACTTCTGGGCTAGGTACTTGAGGGAAGATTTCAGGGGCGGCCCTCGCGGATGAGGATAGATGATGGATGTGTCGACGATGAAGGGGTGGCTCAGTTGCAGGGCCTTGGTATCTGACTCCAAGGAATGGCCCAGTAGAATAGTTCGGGGGTGAAGGATTTCAAGGAGCTTGGCCTGTATGTCACGGAGAGTGGTTGTTACTGGAGCAAGCATCTCCTCCGTGATGCCTGAAAACTGAGTTACGTAGTCGGTGATGGGTTTGTCGGGCTTGACGAGCTCGTCGAGAATCACGTCGCCGGACCAGTTCACAACGCTGATGCGCGTTAGAGAAAACTCGTTCTCACCAGTCATGCACATTTCGCAGTCTATCGCCAAGACTTCGCGACCGGCGGTGATACTGCCCTGTTCGATCTCCTTTTCAGGAACATCCCCATCTTCCAGCTTATCAACTTTTGTAATCACCCATCCCTCAGGGACGACAAAGTTGTCTCTTTGAAGACCTTCCGGCAAGAGAGCTGGGTGGACAAGGTAGCCGTTGTCGGCCAGATCGTCTGCTGTGCATAGAAATTCCGTGATACGAGTTCTCTCGTTCTTCCAGCCGTGTGGCTCGGATGCAGCGTTGACGCCTTTTGGTTTTGACTTGTCTTTGGGAGTAGGTGCTGTAAGAAATGCCGCCATCGGTGAGTGCATCTTTCCATGTCTATCGTCGCCAGGAGTTTTTACAGGCCAAAGATGTGGAAACATGTCGGCGAAAGACTCCAGCACCTGGGGAAGTGTCTCCTTCTTCAGCGGCCGCGGATAATAGTCGTCTGGCGTCGTTGAAGTAGAGTCGTCCGTTCCAGAAACATCATCGTTGTATGTGAAAAAGTCAACCGACTTTTTGAACATGGCTTCCTCCAGACCAGGGACCATGATGGCAACAATCTTGCGAAAGGCAGGGCGATGGGTAATGCCAATCCATTGGGGACCCGAGCCGTCGGCGAAGATGTAAGTGACGAGGTCGCGGAGGTGGGCGAGGTTGATCTTGGATTGTAATCGGGCATTGGGCGAGAAGGCAATGGTAGGGTAGTTCTTCCCGGGCTTGGGAACCTTTTTGAGCTTCTTCTTGGGCCGAGTGACGATTTGCCAGTCGTCGCCGTCGTCTGCATCGTGGGGCACGGCGCGCTTCAGACTGCCGTCGCTTTCGCTGGGGGTAGTCTTGTCGACGGCGGAGGCATCATTCAGGTGTAGATTGGTCGCTTCGGACAGCTCATTTTCATTTTGGAGTTGAGCGCCAGCATCGTCGGGGGAGCGGGCGACTGCAGCAATGAAGGCTTGCTCGGAGGTACGAGGCGGTCGGTTCTTTGACTTTTTTTTACCCATGGCTACCGCCCGTGGAAAAACAAAGTTGCCTCACACCTTGAGACTGGTCCAGCGAACGTAGATATGAGCGAAAGAACTGCCAAAGATGAGGATGTTGACCGTAGGTGGGACAAATACTATGATGTAAGATGGCATATGTCTGCCTTGTGATGAGGAATTCTTGGGTTTGCGAAAATCATCAAGATAAGATACGTACTGGAAAATAATGTGGCCAGGGTAAGGTACGTCTAAAGATAAACTAAACCTCTTTGGGAAAGCTCTTTACGCGACTTTGGCTTTATGACGCGACGGGAACTGGAGCTCCTTCATTTGGTACGTGTACCATTGTCCGTCGCTGCTACTCGTGCTTTGCCTTTCTGACTTTGACCTCGACTTTGTTTCACAACTTGCATTAACATATCGTCATAATACAGGTGGCTGGGAGCAACAGCCACCGCCTTGCCAACAAATCTCTTTCTTGTTTCTCATTGGCTCAAGGTTTCAGCCTTGTACCTATTCCTTTCCCTTTCACCTCTTTTGCATTTTCTTTGTCCCCTGTCCCTCTTTGCTCCTCTCATCCTTCACCGTCACTTCAACTTGGCCAAAATGACCGCTGTTACTATCAAATGCCTTAAATGCGGCATCAAGCTGGGCGTCGTTGACAACTTCTGGCTCCAGCTCGGTGCTGAACGAATTGCTCTCATCACCGAGGCTAACACCAATGTGGATGTTAGCTGGATGGACATGTATGTTGGGACACTCGATGTCACAGGGATTAATAGCCACCTGGCACTCGAGGTCCGTCGTTCTGAAGCCGCGTGGACAGGCTCAGAGGGAACATTCGTTGAGGGCTGGTAAGTTCACATCTGTCCAACTAACTCGACACTGGCTCACCTGCTCCCCTTGAAGTGAGCTCATGGACATTGTATGCATGTCATGCAGTGCGCTTTTGGGTTCACAAATAGTAGATCCAAACCCCGAGGATCACATTTTGACCATGTATGTCATCGCTTGCGTTCCTCCTCATTACACGCTGCTCGGCGTCACTAACTTCATAGGGGCCAATACATCTTTCTTACAAAGTCGATTGTACTGAAATCAACCAAGGATGGGCGTCGCAAAGTTGACCCTGATATCCAGCAGGACTTTCGATGGGACGACTCCCCGAAACAGCAGGGCCTGAGCCGTCGATCTGAGGATGAATCGCAGAAGGAGAGTACAGACCAGGAACAGGATGAATCGGAAGATGTCGAGAGCATGAAAAAAGGGCCCCCAGAGTACATATTGGACAAAGAAGTTGCTGCTGCCCTGAGGTCCGTGGTAGCTGCTTTTCAGCATGACTTCAAACAAATGAGTGGTAAGTCAATCTTATTTTATACTATGGCAAGCCATGTGCTGACAGAGCATCAAGATCAATTAGACGAGCTAAAGAGCAAGATGCACGAAGTCATCATTGAACAGCAAGGTTTGAAGGCCGAGTCGGCAGAGACCAGAAAACAAGTCAACATGGCGTGCAAGGGGGCACAAGAAGCCAAGTCAAACGTTTTGGTATACCAAAAGGACATTGAGAAGCTTGTGAAGCTTCTCGACACCTATTATCCGCAGCAATCATCTCCTGCCTCCGGTTCACACTCCGGAGGCCGGAACCTCAAACGACCCTACTCGCAGGACGACGACTCTCAAGAGAGGCCACCAAAACGAGGTTCTGCAACACCAGACGTGGCCTCCGCAACATCGCGACGCTTATCTGGAGCTGGCGGTTCGCAGCGCTCTTCCCCTATAGTGTCAAAAGCGAGCAGAAAGAATGGGTTTTTGAGTCGCCCAGCTCGAAGATCATCGGGGATCTGGGGTAAAGATGCGGATGACCAAGAGATGGAGGGAGCTGACGACGCATGAAGAATTGAACCCATCAACACCAATGCTCCAAGATACCCGACTCATGTTCAAAGCTATCGACCAAAATCCGTCACTATCACCTCATTACCCAAGTTGGCCAATGCATCGATTTGTTTTACTACCGCGTACTCGAAAAATGCTCGAGACTGGTCGTTGTTGGGATCCTGTCTCCAGGCACTGATAAGAGAGAGTTCTTGGTCTCGGCCTGACAACCTGTCGATATCGGCCAGCATCTCCCTCGCGGCAACGGACAGTTCCCACTCATCAGCGTATCCATCTGGGGTCTGTTGCAAGACCATGAAAAGCAGCATCTGGCAGAGCGATACTTGATCAATCTCTTGAAGGGTCTCCAGGGCTTTTTCATTGAAGGTGCCCTTGGATGCCATGGTCTTAATTGATTGAGTCGAGACGGCTGTATCGGCTGCTGTGTTGGCCAAGAGCTTCGCAATCAAGAAGAGCCCCTTGGCTCGCACTGGATGGAATGGAGCCAGATATCGATACGGGTCACAGGCAGTGGCCACCAAGCAGGCCGTCGCCAAGGCGTAGGCGAAGTTGCCTGCTTCAGCATAGTAGATGGATATCTCACTCAAGACTTGTGGCAGAGGCGACACAGCCCATAGGCCTTCACTGATGAGTGGCTTACACCTCTGATACTGGGCCTCCAAGGTTTTTCGACGCTCTTGGAGCAGTTCTGGAGTGTTTTTGGAATCTATGATATCGACCAAGTCCTCGCCGCATCTTTTCGCGAGGGCAGCTTTTTTGTCATTGGTAACTGCTGGGTGGGCTCGCAGCTTCGTCATGTCGGACACCAAGCTGGTACGGTTCAGGTCGATGCTGGGACATGTGGCGCAAACTTGGTAAACATTCAAATCTTGTTTGCATCGGGGACATTGGCAGGAGAAGTTGTATGGCGAAAGTGCTTGCCTCCTCTTGGAGAGGGGGAATGTGTAGTCTAGATGGTATTTTGTAAGAATTATACTTTGAAGTTGATGCAATAACGGTACCTGTGTAGGAGATTTCAATCTCATCGCCAGTTTTGATGTGAGTTTCTGCTCTTAGAATGGCCTTTCTTCCGATGAATTGGACCATGGCGTTTGGTATGCATGAGTGATTGGCCATGGCCAGCGTGGGCTCAAGGAAGATGCCGACTTGTCCCAGATCTGCATCATACCGATGAAAGGCGTTTGTCTGAATCTGTAGCACATTGTTACTATACGATTTCTAAACGACCATCTGATGAAGACTGCACGTACCTTGCATAGATAATCAATCGCTCTGTGCACATTCTCCTGCGTCCCAGGCAGCCCTGCAAAGGCAACGGCCCCCATGGCCATCATCTCCATGTCCGCCCACCCGTCCCTCGCCCTCCACGCCTCGACATTACCTTCCAGCCCGTCCAACCCCTCGCCAATCTCCCTCTTCACCAGCGCCTGCACGACCGCCCTCACCGGCGTAGGCAAGCCCGGACGGCCCTCGGCGGCCACGCGGCGGAGCACCTTGCACTCGCGGGCGTGCACGGCGGTCCACCCGGCGGCCTGGCAGGCGGCGTCGCAGTAGTAGGCTGCGCGGCAGCGGGTGCAGGCGCGCGGGTTGCCGGGGCGGAGGCAGTGGGCGCAGACGGAGGGGATGTGGGCGAGGGCGGGGAGGAGGATGAGGGGTGTGAAGGGGAGGATGGGGGAGCCGGGGGGGAAGGGATGGGTTGCGTGGAGGGCGCGGCGCTTTGTGGCGTGGGGACGGGTTTGGACGGGTGGTGAAGGGG
>JALNIO010000211.1:0-36278 GCA_023509875.1 Rugonectria rugulosa | reverse complement strand
TAAGCGTTCAAGTTGTTTACAATGAAAGTCGAAATCCCCAAAACCCAAGTTGAAGAGCCACTGGCGGCGTCTGCGAGGTCTCTGATCAAGAGATTGTACTCGGCCTATCATAGCCACTATGGCCTGAGCACCACAAGCTGCCAGGTCTACGATACGGCTTGGGTTGCTATGATCACAAAGACCACAAAGGGCACCAAGAACTGGCTCTTCCCAGAAAGCTTCTACTATCTGTTGAAGGCTCAGTCAGACGAAGGGAGCTGGGGCACGCACCCGGCGACCAAAACCGCAGGCATCTTGGACACTGCTGCCGCTCTGTTGGCCTTGCTCAAGCATCTCAAGCAGCCACTTCAAATCTACGATGTGTCTTCGAACGAGATTCGTAGGCGAATTGACAGTGCTTCGAACTCGCTTCGCCGTCAATTGGCCACCTGGGACGACGTCTCGGAGACAAATCACATTGGTGTCGAGATGATCGTCCCTTCTCTGCTTGATTATCTGGAGAAGGAAGATGCAAGATTGACCTTTCAATTTCCATGCAAACAAACTCTTGACATGATGAACGAGGCAAAGCTCTCTCGTTTCAGACCCGAGTCGTTATACGGACATAAGCCGTCTTCGGCGATTCACTCCCTCGAGGCCTTTTTAGGGAAAATTGACTTTGATCGCGTTTCCCATCACTTATTCAACGGCTCCATGTTGGCCTCGCCCTCATCCACTGCCGCGTATCTCATAGATGCATCTCATTGGGATGACGAAGCCGAGAAATACTTGCGACACATTGCCGAGGCTGGTGCTGGCCATGGCGATGGTGGCATCCCTGGTACATTTCCGACAACACATTTTGAGATCAGCTGGGTAAGTCACAATTCTTTTTTCCGCTCCTCCAAGGATATCTCTAATAAAGAAGTAGACAATTGCCACGCTGCTTCAGAGCGGCTTCGGGAAGTCGGATCTGGAATGCGCTGAGCTGCAAGGATTGGCCGACATTCTCATCAATGCATTTCAGGATGAACACGGCATTATTGGCTTTGGTAAGCATTTCATTTTGCATTGATCAGCATTTAGCTGACACATAAGTAGCTCCGCGGGCTCCCGACGTGGATGACACGGCGAAAGCTCTTCTAGGATTGAGCATGCTCGACCAACCCGTGAGCCCTGATCCTATGATAAAGGCATATGAAAAGCCGAACCATTTTGCCACATTTGGTTCGGAGCGAGATCCCAGTTTCACGTCCAACTGCCATGTTCTATTGGCACTTCTTCACCAACAAGATATCAATCACTACTATTCGCAAATCGTAAAGACTGCGGAATTCGTCTGTGAGTTTTGGTGGAAGAGTGGTCATCATGTTAAAGATAAATGGGTATGTCCAGCTGTCACGGAAGTCTGCATTCTCACCACTAATATCGACCATAGCATTTGAGCCATCTTTACCCGACTATGCTATTGATCGAAGCCTTCATAGAGCTTCTTCGGGTATTAGACAAAGGCATGTTTCCAGACATTGTGGGGCAAAGACTTCACAGGAAGGTGGCTATTTCTCTGTTCCAGGCTTGTTATCGAACTCTTCTATCACAGCAAGATGACGGCTCCTGGAACGAGATGCCGGAACAGACCTGCTATGCAATTCTTTCGCTCGCGGAGGCACACAAATGTTGCTTCTTTAATGACATGAGGAATCAGTTGCAGCTGGCCATTGAGCGTGGAATTCAGTTCCTCGAGTCCCGCAGTTTTCGCTCCACGGATCAAAACTGGACTTCCAAGACCGCGTACAAAGTATCATTTGTTGCAGAAGCATATGAACTGGCAGCTCTCAAAGTCTTCGAGTCCAAAAAGCCCTCTGGAACTGTGGGTCGCTGCCTTGACTCTGGGACAGGCGCTGCAAAGCTCGGTGGCTTCGCACAGTTGATCAGCAAGACACCCCTTTTCTCGGGGCTTCCTGAATGGCAGCTACGAGCTTCTTTTCTCGAGTCAAGCCTTTTCGTCCCATTACTAAGAGCTGATCGGCTCAGTGTCTATGCAAGAGATGAGATGCAGGTGTCCGAGGACAAATATCTCGACATCATTCCTTTCACTTGGGTCGGATGCAACAACAGGCAAGGCATCTTTGTATCAACGTCCTTTATCTACGAAATGATGTTACTCTCGTTGTTTGGATATCAAACAGATGAGTACTTTGAATCTATTGCAGTACCAGCTTTTCCCGACACTACAGGGCTGCATGAGCTTATTGATACAATCATCAATGACTCTGGCAAATATCCAATTGGCCATGCAACTCACGTCAACGGTTCCAACGGTTCCAACGGTTTCAAAGCCATTAATGGGCACAGAGGCAACCAAATATCATCCAGTACGCATGATATTAGCACCACACTGGCTCGCTTTGTGGCGCATGTCCTGAACCACAGGTCTGTTTTGGCGGCCAGCACCTGGGACCGTGAAAATCTGCGCCGGGAGCTGAAGGTATTCCTTCACGCCCATACAACTCAGGGAGAAGAAAACGCCCGTTTCGCTAGTCAAACATCTGAGAATTCTGAGGTGTTCTCATCGTCCACCGGGTCGTTCTTCCAATGGGTTCGCACAACCGGAGCAGATCACGTGGCTTGTGCATACTCATTTGCTTTTGCATGCTGCCTAATGTCGTCTTCTCTGAGTTCTGGCAAAGAGGTCTTCCCGACGGTTGTACAGAAATATCTCAGTGCCGCAGCTACTCGCCACTTGACGACCACTTGTCGAATGTACAACGATTTCGGGTCAGTAGCTCGCGATACTGCAGAATGTAACGTCAACTCAGTCCATTTCCCCGAGTTTGAGAAGGGTACATCTACATCTCATGCAACTCTGGGAGATAAAAAGGACTGCCTTGCCAAGATTGCAGGATACGAGAATGGCTGTCTCGCCGAGACGCTCAAGTTGCTCGACCACGAGATCCTCCACTCGCAAGACGGACTAGAAACCCATCGCGTTGGCTACAGGAAGACCCGTATTATTCAGTTTTACTGTGATGTGACAGCTCTCTACAATCAGTTGTATGTTCTCAAAGACTTATCTAGTACTATGAAGTAAGGACCGAAGCAATGAATTGTTGATGCAGTTATTTCATTTTGTCGCTTTTTCCCGCAAAGGCCTCAAAATAGCTCTTGAATAGGAAAAGACTTATCTGTAGAAATACAATCTGAAATCCTCTCCGACTCTAGTGTCGCAATCTAGTATCATCCCCAAAATGCCTGGGCCTAGTCTCCTTTATCTTAATAGAGATAACGTGCCAGTGTATCAGTAGTATTTTAAGTTAAGAATAAGACATCAACTGTTCGTTCAAACATATTACAGGAATGTGTCCTTTACGGGCTGTTGTAAAAGAGGTAAGAGAGGAAACTACCACGGCCGCGTCGATAAACCGATTGTACTAAGAATCATGTACGTTAAAAAACTTTACCTAAGTAAGCATTTATCTATTATTTGTCATTCAATAAATCTCTTACATATTATAACAGTGTAAATTCAATATACCCTTTCCGTGACTTGTCCAGCTTTATCGTAATTTATCCCTACGGTACAAGACACACGAGACCGATGGTTTGCTGCTTGGACCGGCCTGGGCGCCGACGAGCTTCCGAGAAATATGGGTCGACTGTGCCTAGTTCCGGCGATCGGAACGGCATTAAGCATCATAAATCCCGTGTCCGATCACCGTAAGATCATACTAAACCCAATCAAGTACATGTTTTGCGATGTGCACCTATGATTGGCTACATCCGCGACATGCGCAGCGTGGCACAGTCTGACGTGAAATTAATTCAACAATCCTTTTCATCATTACAAAATCGCTCCTTTTGTTTGCATTTATTTCTCATCATAGTCAACCGCGGGTACTCCTGAGGCTGCACCACCTGCAAACAGCGACGCGTCAAATGTGGCGAAGCAAAGGTCTCATGCCGTACCATTCTGTCTCGGACATTACGCAAACATAGGCCGTCGCGTGGATTCCGCCCTCGGTTTCTCTAAGTCTAGGGTATCTAGCCCGTCGCAGCCTTCTAGCAGCTTCCCCATCCGGCCCGGGTATTCTACATGGACTATGATTACTGCTTTTCCTGTATTCTGCTTCTCTTGTCTAGAAACGCTATGATAATAACCAGATATGTACCTCAGTATACCTCCAGAAAACCCATCCGTAGTGCTCTCTCCAGCGAATGGCCAATACTGGATCCAGCTTAATCTACTCCTTACAGGTTCAGGCTTTACGGCCCACTCATAAGAATTGCGCCCTTTCTGATCCTCCTGGCTAGAGACTCCGCCTCGACACTCGCAGACCCTCCCGGCGATTCTAATCTCTCCATATCATTGCCTGACTCCAACGGAAGATGTAGTAACGTAACGACACGTAGGAACTGGTCGCAGATCCACTCCCGCTGTCCAGGCCGAAGAAAGCTCACTATCACCTTACCGTCATCTTCCGAGAAGAGCGTCAACAAACGGCTCAGCGGGTGCATGACGCGCCACGGCCCCTGTGCGATGATGTGTCGCCTGTGGTCGTCCCTCGACATCCCCGCATCGAGACCATCCCTTTCCAGTCGCGTTCCGTCTTTCAATGAGTAGTGGCTGGGAAGTAGAACCGTCGGGTCAGTGAAATCTGCGAGACTGGACCGGGTGGTTCGGTTGCCAAGGTAGAAGGGTATGCTGTAGCACACACTGTCGACCATTTCTTGGAGCGTTTGTTGGCAATTGACGAAATCTGTGGCATCGCCGAAGAACTGCCTGTATGCGAAACCAATGCGGCTCGGGTCTGAGGATGCATGGAGGGAGGCCAGTGTGATCTTGGCCAGCAGGAGACGTTGGAAGCGCCATAGATTCCAAATACTAGCAATTTGACATGAAGGATACACCTCGCAGATAGACTGGTAGGTAGGTATGGATGAGTCTATGTCCAGACCACTTATCAGCCTCAGCGGTCTCCAGTGATCCGGTACGTTTTCTGCCCACGCCAAAAGCTCTGTGTCAACTCTCCTTGCCTCGGCCCTCCACTCTTTCAGAACACCCTCCCACGGTGTTGTGTAGCTACCTTGTACCATAAATTGCGTGTAGCGGGCCTGCAACTCGGCAACGGACGCCCCTATGATATCGAGTGCTGAGCTGGGGTTGTCCGGAACAACCGTCGTATCCTTGCTCCCAATCCACGAGTATGTGATTTTCTTCAGTGGCCTTTTCTGACGCATGGCGGTCGAAATCTCGGTATGTATGATAAACTTTCGTAGGTAGGCGTGCACCGTCATGTCTATATCGCCTGAGTCCACAAACGAGAGCAAAGACGCTGCACCATTGTGGTGCGTGCTCGAGGCTTGACGAAGATTGTATATCGCAGAGGCATTCTCGTACGTCTGCAGTATCAACACGGCCAATACAGTTGCCGGCTTGCCACGTTCTATTGGATCCTGCGTTGCTGTCCGAAGACGTGCAATTGCCCGGGAGTAAGACTTCCGTGGTGATCGGAAGCTGCTGGCATCTTGCCGCCACATGGACAAGATCTCTGAAGCCAACGCCGACACGGCGAGCGAGAGGGCCGATTCTTCCCGCTGCGAGACGTAGGCTGGAATGAGCATTTCGAAGAACCCGCGCGTGGATCCCATATCGCGACCTATGCTCGCGTAATGGCCGAGATAGAACGACACGGCGGTGTCGGGCGCAGAGGGCCGCCGCGAAGCCAAAACCCTTACAACCTCCCGGTCCTGAGCATCAGACTCAGACGACCGGCTCGGACTAGTCGTACCCTTTACGACATGCCGGCCGTGAGAATCAAAATTCTGGTTGGTGTTGGTGCAGAACTTGTGGTTCTGGTCTTTGAATTTTAGTTTGGCATACTTCGGCCTGTTGTAGCCTCCGCAGCGAAGTTTGAGGCGCTGGCACGCTCGACACTCGGGCTTCGCCTCGTCGCATTTGACGCGGCGTTGCTTGCACGTCACGCAGCCTCCGGAGCGCCCGCGGTTGACCATTGTGACAGTGACGATGCCGAAAAGAGAGATCTGGTTGCGATGGGCAGATGAAGTTAATAAGTAAGCTTACTGTAGGTCGGGGGCATCGTAATGCGGCTGTGCCGGAATACGGCAGTGAGCGAGTTGCTCGCGGGCGCGACCAATGAGAAGGCCCCGTCGCAAAACACACACTCGATGTGGTTTAGCCGGGCAGGGGCGCAATTATGCAGCACGGCCCCTGGATATATGACTTGGGGCAACTTGGGCCTCGATCGCCGCGTACGTCTAAGAGAAATGCGAAGTATAAGAAGAAGAAATAGAATGAAGACAAGGAACGAGAGAAATCACAAAGAAACAACAGTCACTCAGAAACAACAGATAATTCACAAGCGACAAAGCTACCACAATTTTCCTCAAGTTTTCTTTTCACTCCACCATGAAACTGCATCCCTCCACCTACACCAGCGCACTTTTGGCCGTTCTGTTGCACTCCGGTGTAGCGTCCGCGGCGTATAGCACCGCTAACAGCTCTATGCTGCTGTTGAGCAATGACTCGACAATGAACTTCGACTTGCTCACTCCTCTCGGCGAGTCCATCACCGGAGGAGCCGACGTCGGGCCTATTCTTGGCGCAGCCAAAGATATCCAAGCCGGAAACATGACGTCCTTCACCGAGGTCTTCTATAAGCTGGCCAATGATACCAAGGCTCAGGCCGAAGACCCTGAGAATGCCTACGACCCAATTAATGTCAGGGAGACGTGGTTTTCTGCGGCAGGGTATTTCCGCAAGGCTGACAACTACATCCACGGCAACTGGAGCAACCCGCTCATCAATAGCCTGTGGGCAGAGCAGATTGAGGCATTCGACAAGGGGATAGCTGCTTTGCCTATCCCTGGCAAGCGCATCCGCATTCTGGCTACCAAGTCAAACTTCACCGTCGAGGCCATTTGGTACGCTGCTTCCAAGAGCAAGCACGACAAGCTGCCGACGTTGATCATCGGGAATGGCTTCGACGCTGCGCAGGAGGACTCTTACCATAACTATGTCGCGCCCGCGCTGGCCCGAGGCTGGAATTGCATCACCTACGAAGGTCCGGGACAGCCAACTGTGCGCCGTAACCAGAACCTTGGTTTCATCCCCGACTGGGAGAAAGTCGCCATTCCCGTCGTTGATTACGTTTTGTCGGAGAAGAAGAGCGTCGTGGATGAGAACCGTCTTGTCCTCGTCGGCAACTCTCTCGGTGGCTACCTGGCTGCCCGTGTCGCAGCCTTCGAGCCCCGCCTGTCCGCAGCGGTCTTGATCGACGGCGTCTGGGACAACTACGTTGCATACACGAGGGAGCTGTCTTCCGAAATGCTCGACATCTACGAGGCGGGAAACTACACGCAATTCGACGACGTCGTCCTCTCAGCTCGGGAGGCCGGGAAGCTCCCCACCGGCGCCGCCTGGGGCATCGACCAAGGCCTGTGGGCGTTCCGCACGCACTCGCCCTCTGAATTCTTCACCCAGATCAAGAAGTACAACGTGAGGTCTTTTATTGATAAGATCAAGATCCCTGTGTTTGTCGGTGATGCCGAGCTCGAGAGCAGTTACGTTGGGCAGCCGAAGCAGGTGGCGGACGCGTTGGGCCACTGGGCTACTCTACATACTTTCAAGGGCGTTGCTGGCTTTCACTGTCAGACCGGCGCTGGTCAGGAGCTTTCGAGGACGATCCATGCGTGGTTGAACAAGACTTTGGGCTAGGTGGGCCTTGGCCAGTGAGATTTGTGCTTAGTATGATGAAGGTGTTTCACTTCTGGGAGCCAGATGGGATACTTTGACATACTGTCGCATCGTATCGTCGAGGCCCCTCTGACACATGGGCTATATAAGTATTAGACTTAGATGAAACATATTGGGAGGAGTGCTGTCTCACAGCCGAGGGAGATTAATCTATTGAAGGAAGTTTAAAGCACACCAAGTTCAGCCATTCATTTAATTAGAAAAGAAGCACTTCTACTGCGGTGTCAAATGTAGTATACATTAGAGACTTCCTTTCCATCTATTAGGACTTTATTAAATTATTAATTGTAGTCAATGTGAAAAATTCTTAAACTAGCAAGGACGAATACCCCAATATCCTCGTACAAGTCCCAAGTCCCTACATATATACCCAATTATCTCCCAGGTGAATACTTCTATAGATGTCTCATAGATGCACTGAGCCCTGCGAGCTATTGAAACCAAAAAGAAAGGATAAGACGCCGAATGCCTACCCAGTCGCAGTCGTGAGCAGTCACGACGAAAGTCCGACGCGGCCTCGTCGGGTTGCATTATATACCGATATGTATTACAGTTCCTTCATAAGTGAAGAAACCGGTTGATCTTTTGGCCTGATGGCTGGAGCGTCTATTGCTGGGTCAGCTGCAACGTACCAACCCATCACGCTCTTCTTTATTATGTGATATTCTCCTAATCTCTTAAAATCTTATAGAGGTGGATTTCATACATCTTGCTCGGTGTTTTTTCAGTTTTATCGTAATATAGGTACCTAAGGTACCTGCATATCCATTAACTCCCGTTGCACAGCTAAGGTAAGTATACAACCCAGACGCGACATATAAGATGCAGACAAGCAGCAAGGCAACCATTCTCGACTGGCGGACTAGTCTCCACCCCTCACGCCATAGGTACCTTTGCTCTCCTCCTATCATGTTGCGAAGACTAAAATCCAGGCATCTCAGCAAAAGCACATAATGCCCCCATGGTCATGGCCCAATGAGCTGGAATCTCAACCCACCTTGCAACCTTCTGGGACCACCAATTCAGCAATGAACGAATAGTGTTGCGACTTTTGTGTGCTTTTGCTGACATGCTTCCTCACGGCCCAAAGAAGTTTCCATGTTACTAAGAAATTATAAATAGGCAGAGTTCGCAGGCTTGTGAACGCCGGCTTGTGAACGCCGGCTTGTGAACGCCGGCCCTGAACCTGAACAACATCACTCTTCTCCATCTTCAACTTTTCCTCTATTATCTAGCCTTATGCCCTTTGTTACCGATTACGGCTGAACCAAACCTTTGGCTCTGCGACCTAGTTCTGTCTTCTTGTTGCTTCAATAAGCTACCAGGATGGCGCAGCGGGGCATCTTAAAACCTCATCTTTTAGAGATCTCGGACCTCTACCATAACCAACGATGGGAGTTGAACGACGTCAGAGCCTTTATTAAACAGAAATATGGAGTGGAAGCGTCGTGAGTTGATTCTCCGCCCGTCATGTCTTATTAAAAATACCTAAAAATACTTCAGAAAATGACAATATGATCACGTACTGAACAAATCTGGCAAATCAAAGAACCTCAAGAGAGCCATGTGGATATACATTCTTTCTATTCTGAAGCTAAGGCAAAGAAAAATAAGGCGAGCCAAGTCATTTTCGACAGAAGAGTGATTTCTCAAGAACAGCTGGAGAGAGAATTTGCACGCTATAGTTCCGACCTGAGGCTACACACTACGATTCCAGGTTGGTAATCTCAGCTTTTTGACAAGCCATGACTCGAAAAAGCCATTTAACACCATTTAAGTCAGTGGCGATTGTCGAATCGATATCAGAACTCCTCCAATCTCACGTCCTTTCCTTCTTCGCCGAGCCTCATTCCAAACTCAAACCAACCGGGTTCTTCGAGTGTCAAGGAGTGCGAAGATGACGAAATGAGTATCTACGTTCCGTCAGACGCTCTCTCAGATCATGACTACGGCTGCATTGAGATTCTCAAAAGGCAATTATACTTATCTGGAATTCCCATCTTCGGTCGTGGCCAAATGTATCTCCCAGGTTAGTTCTTCCATTGAGGCTGAAACCCGATTGATTCCCGTGTCAACAATTCCGACAGATATGTCTTGCTTTACTTCCTTTGAGAACACTCAAAATACGTTCATTGTTCACGGGAACACCAGCCGACCCCCAGTTCCAAGAGCCCCATATCATGCATGGTCTTGGGAGGCCCTTATTGAAATCTTGGCATCAGATGTGATTCAAAAGAGAGCAAACACGACACTTGGTTTTCCAAGAACCCCTGCCGCGCTGCAAGACTGTTCTAAAATGGATCTCTTGAACATAGTATTAAATATGATAATCAACCTCCAGCATTGGACTTTTATCCCTGAGACGGCTTACTATCCCCTGCTGGAGTGGCTGTTCGGCGATACTCAACAAGGCCTGTTGAAACGAATTTTCAAGTCCGATACTATGCGTACCACATATTTGGCCTGGAAGCTCATCATGATTTGGCCACAATACAACATATTTGCGACACGTGGTCTCTCAGCAAAACTGTCACATACCATCGAAATGACAGTCCCCGCGCTCAAAAAGGCATTCTTTCAAAGCTCGTCGGATGGTGTCAAACTCACACTTTTCTTTTCCTTTGCAATGCTGGATCTTCCCGATCTTCTGGCATCACTATTCAAAACGAACCTCGACGTTGCACGTTGGGACGACTCTTGGGTCACGACAATGTTTGATAGGGCTGCTCCGTCTGCTAATTGGTCATTCATGTCCCTGATGCTTGACCACGGAGCACCGCTCTCGAATCTAATTTCTGCCCTCGTGAGGATAGCCGAGCGTCACTATTCTATGGACAAGGGTACGCGTAAGAATGTTCTACAGTCAGCCTTGGTTTACTTATCGGGTCGAGGCATCAAGAAGGGTCAATTTGATGGGAGGAGAGAATTAAGCGAAAGTCGTGGCCGTTCGACATTCACCTATGCTGAGAAAATTGTATTTTGTCTCCCATCCTTGGCTCACTCCTTACTACCTCATATCCTTGACCCCATCAGCATTCAAGTCTGTCAACTTATTAGCACACCACTTGAGGATGGTGTAACCGAGTTTTCACCGCTTGCTGGGGAGGTAGCCCTCTTTGGAGCCGCTTTAGGCAATCGTCTTAACCTAGTCAAACGTCTCTTGCGTCTGGGAATCGACCCCAACTGCCCAAAACTTCGTTCCTCAGGTTCAGAAAGAGAGATCGTCTCGCGCCATATACTGTGGAAAAGAGATTCTCCACGCTTCGCACGATCACCGCTTGGTGCAGCTTTTGGATATCAGAGTGCTGAAATGGTGTCAAGTTTGCTAGGTGCCAAGGCAGATCCATTTCAAAAGTTCCTTTGGGACTTCCCGACGAAATTTCTGAGAGATCAGGAATTCTTAAGCTCTGTCGAGTCTTGGGCTCTGAGGCTGGAGAAACCCACTACAGACGTTGAAGCAGCTCGCTTTCTACTCTACTTCGCGGTTTTGACGGATGAGCCAAAACTGCTTCAACTGATAGCCAAACTTAGAGTGCCTGTCAATCATCTACAGCTCCGGGATCAAGGCGAATGGGTAGTGCCGCTTACTTTTGCATTAGTGGCCGGCAACCTTCGAGCAACGCAGTTGCTTTGGGATTTGGGTGCCGGATTTGTTCAGAAGTCACCATTTGCCGGTGCCTTGGAAGTTCGCACACTGTGCGCTCATGCGTGGCAAATACACGGTTTAGAGGAAAAGTTTGAGTTTCTCAGAACCAAAGGAGCCTCTCTTGATGGTGCTTGCATGACAAGTGGTGAACTCGCTATCATGAAAAGCACTCCACTCCAGCTACTACTCCTACAGCTCGGTCGCTTACACGCTCACAACTCTCGCATCATCAGTCCTTACTGGACTTTTGATAACTTCGATCATGCTCCTTATGCAATTCCACAGTCCTACAACAAGCGGATCATTCGCACTTTCCACTTTCTGATAGACTACATACACGATGTGGATGCCAGTCGATCAGAAGGGCCGTCGCCGCTCCAGATAGCCACGCACTTTGGCTGTTTTGAGATCATGAAATGCTTAATACAGCGTGGAGCCAACATCAACCTAGCCAGAGGACCCTTCTTCACACCTCTTGCGGAAGCTTGCGCATGGCGGACATTTTGGGATGAATCCAACGCACCACAGACGAGATCTTCGATCGATGTCGTCGAGTACTTGATTCGACACAACGCCGATGTCAATCAAGTTCCCCAGGAGCTACCAGTACCAACTGCACTTGGTGCAGCTTGTTGTTACGGAACTATAGAGTTGGTCCAGCTACTGGTGAGACATGGGGCAAACACTTTTCTCAATAGCTCTTTGCGCGATATACGTTATTTCAATTTGTTAAGAGATTTTGAGCCTCATCTCAACACAGAAGAACTCACGCATGTTCCCCCTTTAGGCCTTGCATGCCTGAATGAGTTCGGTTCTCTGTCGATTGCACAGTATCTTATTGATAACGGCGCCAATGTCGATCCCCCTCCACCTTCTTTCCCACCACTGATACTCGCGGCTTACAGTGGTAACACTGATCTGGTGCTATTTTGTCTTGAGAAGAACACAGATGTGGATGCGTCAAATGACAGGAGATCAATCACTGCGATTAACGTCGCCAGTTACATGGGCTTTATCGATATTGTCGAGATGCTTGTCAATGCAGGTGCAGAAAGAAACGTGATCGAGGACCGGTTTGCTAATGCAATACGCCTAGCAAAAGTGTCGGGACACCTACATGTAGTACGCTACTTGGAAAGGGCCAGGAAGGAAGAGAAATTTTCGACTATCGTGAGTGAGGTAGGAACAAGATCGAATGAGGACTAGCACGAATGGGTGATCGAGATTAGATAGGCTGTAGCTTCAAAATTTGGGACGTAACTGAAGCTGAGTTGGCCTGGCTACTGGTAACTATGCCATTTCCATACTCGTCAAATATTCGGTCTTGCTCCATTTGTGGTCCTTTCATCTGCCAAGATTCAGAGAAGTAGGCATTAATGTTGCGCGTAAAAGAGAACGACTACGTGTACGCGCTCTCAAGCATCTACTGAGACCTTAGCTAATTGACATGCACTAGCAGCTTATGAAAGAATCCAGCATGATCCTTCATTCGATCTTTTAGAAGGATAAGTACTAGTGTCGAGAGACATGTTTACTGTACCTAAATAAGAGGGGAAACCCAGTAAGTGCTGGTTAAACCACCGCAGCTGTCTACTGTCTCATGAATGGGTTTAAATTCTGCGAGTTCCTTGAAATAGACACTTGGAAAATGAGGATAATTTGATATATTCATCTTTTTCTGGTGAACCAAGTCGACCGAACGTGGCAACTGGTCTCCCCTGGATACCTATCATGCAACTCTCATCCACACAACTCACCCTCACCATAACCTTCTAAGAGTGATAAGGTGCTAGTGCATGGATCGATAGACTAGAAAGCGAACGGGTAGTGAGGAGAAGGGCTAGCCATATCGTTGGTACCACGCGAATCTCTTTGAAACGCTGAGGCTATTCTGAAAATTCGGTCGGGAAGGGCGCTCAGAAAATATCATGCGTCATTCGAAGTCAGACGGCTTGATGGCATCTGGGACGTTCTCAAACTGAGAAAGGAAAGGAATTAAGGGCCAATGTGATGTTATGCCGCCGTTCGTGGACCAGAACTCGCTATCAAGTCCCGGTAGTAGATCGATTTCCAGATCTGCTCCTAGCACGTCGTTGTCCGTATGCCAAACGTCTCTCTGTGGCGGGTGCCTGCCAACTGCTACTGAAGCCGGCTCAAATAAGTGACGCTCTGATACAGGCCTGCTATTCGATGCGGACAGCCCGCCATTGGAATGCATAACTCCATTATCATCACCCAAGGACTGGTGACAGTCATTCTGAGCGCCGTTCCTCGAATGAATGGTGAATGAGCCTTTCTCCTCCCCTCCAGCCTGAGATTTCTGGTTCCGTGATAGACAGTGAATAGTTTCATTAAGAAGTTTCACAGACTTTCTTGCGACGCTGCTCAAGTCCTTGTAGCTTGAAAGACAGTATATGCATCGATCCAACGTTGACGAGAGGGAGAGGCCGAAGGAATTGCCATCCCCGAAATTGCACAGCTGACCTAGTAATATGGTGCTTGCACAGCTGTGTAAATCTGCGACTAGATTTGAGAAACGGGAGAAATCAGTCGGGTAAAAGGAATACTTACAGCTTACATTATACCACCACGCTTTGCAGTTCTTGGATTGGATTTCGGAATCTAGAAACGAGACAAGGCCTTGAGCAGATGATACGCATTGACAAGCTATCCTGGAGAGCACTAGGTCCTCCAGGCTTGTCTCTGCTGATATCCCTATCACGACAAGCTCGTTCTGCTGCTGCTTCTGGAAGAACAAATCCAATGCCGGGCGTAGGATAAGCACGCGAACATGTAAGAATCTGAGGACTTGTCAAATTTGGTCTCTTGCTTGGGGCATGATATGTCGATGAAGGGGTACCTTAGGTATAATATCTTTGCTTGGCGGAAGAAGTCATCTTGGGGGTTCTGAAGCCCATTCGGTGTTGTATCCTCCGGTTGATTGCTCGCTGTAGCGACTTGTTCATAATGAAGATACTCAGGTAAAGACTTCCGCCACTCCATCACCAAGACATCCAGATCGAGAATATTTTGAATGCTGCATGATGTCACTGACTGCTGGCGATCGTTGGAGTCTGACGAGGCATCTTGAATTTCATCTCTGTCCATGACCTCGTGGAGTATTTCATATAACTTGATCGTCTGAACATATGCCTCCAACAGGCTTGGCACACCCGTAGGCTGCAGGTTCCATTCCCCAATAACATTGCTCAAGCGATGGTCGTCAATAGGTTCAGGGAGTCGGGGGCTTTCCCTAGTCATTGAACTCATCAAACGTCGCCCGAAGTACATCGATACTTCCCTTGTATACGCTAGTTAGGTTGGAAGGTTTTGAGAAGACCACAACAGGTGACCCAGCGATGATGATCGTAACATACCTCTCCAAAACAATACACCCATACCAAACACGACTCCGCATTTCATACTCCAACTGTGTTAGCCGGGTTGTGATGAAGCCTCTTTTCCGACTTTCAGCGTCGCTGAGGTGTAAACCCATAGTCTGGCCCATTCTCAGCGTCAGACTGGTGACATTCCAACACTTGGAAAACTTCTCTGTTGCCTGCAGATAGAAGCCCATCAGTAATCCCAGCTGTATCAATTCGATGTCCACGTCATTGTCCAGCATGTCGAGAAAGTTGAGTTCTTGCGTCTTGCGGAAGAAAGCCCCAGCCCGGTGCGCGTCCTGTTTTAGGGATCCGGTTTCAAACAAGGTTGCTAGAGCAAAAACGGCGTGTAGGATGGCAGCAAACAGCTGACCCCGATTCTTTTGCTTGCATAGCCCGGAGCAGTCAACAGTCTTTTTGGCTGAGTGTATCTCCTCAGACCTCCAGAGCCGATCATACCTGTTCCGAAATGAGCCTTGATGCAGAATTGGATACATACGGTGTATCCGAGTGAAGTAAGCAGATATCAAGCTGTCTGCAACCCGACGAAGGGGCAAAGACCATTGTGTCTCGTTGATAACCACCTCGCAGGTGCAGTGCATTTGGGCGTTTGAGGCGGGCAGTTCACGACTTGGAGTACTCAGAGGACCCTCAGCTGTGGTTTTCTCTGGATCCATGATTTGGCGAATGGGTCTCATGAGCTTCTCTAGACTGCGTGGCTCCGAAAAGCCAGGTCCATGTTCGCTCTTCTTGATGGGCACTGAGGGCTCTGTTGGTTGATGAGGTAAAGACTCAACGTTTGATGAAGGCGTCACAGGTTGGTCATGGTTTTTCTGCACATCTAAAGCATTTTTGGGATCGTTACCGCTGGAATCAGCCGAGTGTCTACCTTTGTGCAAGGACTGTGTCGAGATCATCTCGCCTTGCCCAATGGTCGGTCGGCTTGACTTGTGTGACACAGGCTCAGATCCTTCGAGTTGCTCCAGTCGATTTCGCAACGATTGGATCATTCTAAAGTGGGGGTTTCACAATTAGAAGCGCTATGATACTTTATCGCGGGTTGTCTTACGCGTTGTGCCACACCGTCGCCTCCATCTCGGATGTATAGACGCAAACAGACATGCGCTTTGTGCAACTACCGCATGCCGGCATTGCCCCATCGCACTTTCTTTTTCTTGAACGACACTCTTCACAGGCCAGAGCAATTCGTTTTCGAGTAGTTTTCCTCCGGTGGTACAGTGGTTGAGACTCATCATCGTTATCTCGTTGCAAGCGTTTGGTGCCGGTTGGGTGGGTAGTGGCCATGTTGCTAGGAAACGCTCGTTTGACGATGAGAACGGGGGATATTCTACAAATCCTGGAAAGAGAAAAAAAGGATTTGAAGGGTCACTTCCAGGGTATCCGGTAGATAACTTAGTTAGGCACCTATCCCATTTGGTCTCTATAGGTACGACGTCGTAGTAGTCACTGGATCCTCACCCCGCAAAATCACCCCGCACATTGTTTAGCCTCCGTCCGACCCTGGACACCGGCATTTTTCAGTTCTCCGAAGTTCCGAAGCTATTGCGTTCCGAGATCTCACCCCGCACCTCGGGATCGGACTCTCACAACAAAGGGGTTACCCTATTACCTGAGGTCAAATGATTCTTAGGAACTACTTAAGGGGTAGAGTCTTACGAATCTTGATTCAATTTGAAGACAAAATAAATGCCGCTACTCTATCAATATGTCCTCCAACCCCAATGTTTGAGCACACTGCTGAACACTAGCAAGCTGCAACTTATGGTAAAGATCGAATTGGTCCAGAACTTTGCAACCCAAGGCAGCTTCAAGATCCAATAGACCATCCAAGTTTCCCTCTCCGGTTGATGTATACGTGTGACCGTCACTCAAATTTGAGGTGAAGATTCCAGCGGCTGACAGTGGTAGGAAATCTTCATATGTCAGAGGTTCAAACTCGACCAGTCCGGATGCAATCAGATCTTTCATGACTGCTGACGCCTGTGCTTTCTGATGTTCCGGTGCCAAAAGACTGACTCGGTAACGATAATACACCAAGCCTTCTCGCTGAAGTTCAGGCCATGAGTCAGGGTATGCGGAGAATGCCTTTCTCACCGCCTCGTCTAGACTTTCACCATTGCCTGTTGCCTCTTTCAGTACCTCCTTAAGCAGCCGATCGTACAGGTCCCGTCCTTTCCGTGTGACGGCTGCCCCTCGCTGCTCAACCTCTCCGAACCGTGCAGTGTGTGTACCGTGCACTAAATCCCCGCTTGATGTGGGAAAATTGACCGGTTCGTCGAGAGCCTTGAAACTGGTTTGCCGTAGTAAGATGGGACATTGGCGAGCGGGAGGGCCCTCGATTCTCTCTTTTGCTGGCACATTCCTTCTAATCATTTCTTCCTGGACAAGATCAATATCAAGTGTCCTGGGGGTTAGATGGTTGATGTGCGCACTCGGGAAACACACAATATCCGCAACCAATGGATGCTCTTGCTTGAGCTGTAAGTAGAGCTCCCTGTCCACTGTAGATCGCGAGTGCCACTTGAAGACTTGCAGACTTTCGTTGATAAGATCATCCACCTCACTGGCTGCCAGCGATTTTGTAGTTTCTACATGTTGGATGAGTTCGAGTAAACGTGAGCTAAACAAATTCCTTTTGCCGAGCACTTGGTCAACAATGTCTCTAATTCTTGGTGAAATGAGGTCCTTCCGAAGAACTGAGGTGAAAACTCGAAATGGGTTCCTCGCCAAAGCTTCCTCAGTGACTGGCCGAAAGGCCGTGGCATGGAGCGGGAAGTTGACAATGCGCAAGTCGTAGTATCCCACGGGGTGCATCCCAAAGACGGCAAAAAGACGCTTGATGGTCCGCAATTCCTCTTCTGACCCGAGTCTTATTGCACCGTGTCGCTCGAGATGATTCCTCTGCGAGAGATGCTCAAGGCCCTTACCTTCTGCATGCAGAACTGATGCATCAACGTCTCGTACAATCTGGATGAGGTCTCCGTAGAGTGGAACCTCTTTTTGATACATCTCGGAGAGGGCCAGGGAGAAACGGGTGCGCAGACGATCTGCATCCCAAACTGTCTCATTTCTGTAGAAAAGGGTCATTAGTCATTGCCGTCGTGTCATGTATCTGTGAATGTGTGACTGATGGGCTGAGACGCACTCTTGTTTTTCCATGATTATAGGAATGCGTGTAAGTTAGCACCAGACAAAGGTATCTTCAGTTTGTAAGGCAGGCATAGATTGCAGGGATTGACGTTTAGAGAGCGATACATATTTCTAATCATAAGTCTTTGACAATATACCAAATTGCTCTCGTGCAGAGAAGGGTCGTTGTGACCTCTGCTCTCTCTCAATCCGAATGCATTGCCCTTCCTCCCCTGATCCCCGAACGGATGTGGCAATGTGGAATAGCCGCCTGTAGTGGAGAAGTTATCTTGAATCCCGCCTTAACGCCGCAATCTCGGGAAGACGTGTTTTAGCTTGCGGCAGGGACTCGGATCGGATCAGAACTCGATTGACGGGTACATTATACGAGATTCTTGCCTTGTCACTCCAGAAAGGGGCATCCGAGGCTATCCGCCTTCTAATGAACGACTCGGGGATCTGAAGTAGCTACATATCACATAGAGCTCATCCCAAAAGCAGCCTACAACCTGTGGATTTTTTTTGCTAGTCGAAAATTCGTTTCAATATCAGGCAACGTCTCAAAAATGTCAATCCCATCAACTCAGAGGGCGGTAGTTGTGGAAAAGGTCGGAGGCCCCGAAGTTCTCGAATACCGGACTGACTACCTAGTCCCTGCACCCAAGAAGGGCCAAGTCTTGGTCAAGAACACGGTTTCAGGTATCAACTTTATTGACACATACTTCCGGACCGGGCTGTACAACTCTCCCAAACCGGAAGTATTGGGACGCGAGGCCGCAGGCACAGTCGTCGCCCTCGGCCCAGATACGGACCATCATGACTTGAAAATCGGGGACAAAGTCGTCTGGTTAGCTAGCACCAGCTATGCTGAGTATTCGGCTGTTCACGTAGAGAAGACGGTCAAGATCCCCGATGGGGTTTCGGATGAGGACGTGGTGGCCAGTTTCATGGCCGGACTGACCGTCCTTGCGCTTACGCAGGAATCCTACCAGGTCAAATGGGGCGACTGGGTTTTGCTTCATGCTGCTGCCGGAGGAGTAGGTCTCTTGATGGCACAAATTCTCAAGGGCTTGGGCGCCAGGGTTATTGGAACGGCCGGTGGTCGAGACAAGGTTGAGCTAGTGAGGAGTCTCGGTGTTGACCATGTCATCGACTATCGGAGCGATGAAGGCCGTAACTGGACTCAAAAAGTTCGAGAGCTCACCAATGAAGAAGGGGTCGACGTGGTGTACGACTCTGTAGGTAACGACACTTGGAAAGGAAGCCTGGAAGTGGTGAAGAGAAAAGGCACAGTGATCTGGTTTGGAAACTCGAGCGGGCCAGTCCCGCCGATTCCTTTGCAGTCAGTCAACCCTCTACCCTTCATTGGTGTTGTTTACTTCTAAAAGGCTTCATGCTGATAGCAACCCAGGCTACTCTCTCCGAAATGCGTCAAGATTGCGCGGCCAACTCTTTTTGGTTACATTACAACTCGTCAGGAGTTTGAGAGCTATTCCAACCAGCTCTTTGACCTTCTTCAGTCAGGGAAGCTGAAACCAAATGTTCATAAGATATATAACCTTGAAGATGCTCAGCAGGCACACAAGGTAAGTGCATTGTTGCTCCAGTATGTGATGAAGTGGGCTAACCCTGAGATAAACAAGGATCTGGAAAGTAGAGGAACAACGGGAAAGCTATTGTTGAGGATATAAATAGCACAGAAGAGTCTGAATAGCTAGCGATGCGCAATAGACGATAGACAGCAAAGAAAATCGAGCATGTCTTCATATCCAATGTCCCCTATTCACTACCCATCAGCATAAGAACACAGCCTGCATCACCACTATTGTCTATAATAGTAAATATCCTTGGACGAAAGGATGGGGCTTCTTATTCCGAAAATGAAAACAATGTTGCGAATCCAAGCAAGTGGTGTAGCAACATGGTTTTGATAGTCAAAAACACATCGAATGGGATTTCACACGCATTCGCCCGCTTTGAGGAACTTTGGGAGTCCAAAATTTATTAATCAAAAATTCTTTCTACAAAGAGAGCTTGAGGCTACGAGGCAATATTGGAACCTCTGCTACTCAAACTGGTTGATGTGCACAATGTCTCTTTCGGATGTGCGATCAGCGTGGACCTGCCATGAACAGCTGCCATGCATCAACAGCTTTATCTAGATGATCCTTTCCCACGATAGTCTCAAGGATATCTCGTCGTTTTGTCTGTTGTGGTGCTCGGTCACCCACATATCCAGATTCATCCTGGCCTTCCTCGGACGCATAATACACCATTGCGCCAGGCTGAGTACCTTCCCTGTAAGGTGGCCAAGGCTGATCGCCATTCACAAAGGAAATTATGTCCTTTGCGTATCGTTCGGCGCAGAGGCGTTGACCATCAGATTGGTGTTCATTGTAATTCAGCAGGGCAAAGGCAATATCCTGAATATGGGTCGCGTAACCTTTCCACGGCCCGCTCCAGGGATTAGGAGAATTAAAATGGCCAAGGAAAGCCTCGGTACCAGGAACAGTAGACTCTGCCCAGACCTGCGAGAGAAGACGAGCAGGTAAGGCGAACATGATATCATTCCCAAAATTGAGTACTGGTTCAGTTGTCTGAAAGGTATTCGACGTGGCACCACTGTCAATGCCATAAGCTGTAACGAGTTTTGACACAATCTCTGGGTCGAAGACAGCAGAGAGACTCTTCTCCATTGTCTTTGGAAGAATGTCGGTTCGCGCTGCTACGCGTGACCCAAACGCCATGCCCTAGAATGCGCATTAATGAATTGGTTGTGAGTAGGAAGTCTCTGATACTTACATCCATTTGACAATCGGCCAATATTACCCTTTTGCAATGTCTCTGCCCGGGGAACAACTTTAAGCTCTCGTCCTTATCTCCGAGTTCCTTGAATGTTGTTATTGCGGGTATCAATTCGCCGTCTACCAGGGGTCCCAAAGGAAACTTGCGTCCGACATTAGTCATGAATGATTCAATTGGTGTATCAATAATCTTCCGCAATTGCTCATTTCCTGACAAATCACCGGCTTCAAGTGCCCTAGCGACGGATTGATACGACGTAGCTGCTGCTTCGACTGTTCTGAGACGCTGTTGCGACGAACCACTCATGGCTATTAGTTGGTGAAACAACGGCTCCTCAGAGTGCAGGTGAAAGCAACCAGATGCTAAGAATACTTAGTCAAGAAGTCCAATAATTTTCGCTCTTGCTTTCTGAACGTCTTTCTAGACTTACCTCCTCCAGCGCTTTCGCCGACAAAAGTTACTCTCCTGGGATCACCACCGAAACCATTGATGTACTGTCGAATCCAGCGCAATGCAAGTTTCTGGTCATCTAAACCATTATTAGACTTATATCCTGCATCTTTCATCTCCGGAGAGTACATGAAACCTGCAGCTCCTAGTCGATAACTGACCGGCACAAAAGGCGACTCGTTAGCAACTAGAGCGAAACGATATACGGAGGCATGAAGTGTGTATTCCTTCCAGGGGTGGTTGCGAGGGGTTCATTGGAATCACTATATGAAGAAATTTCTTACTCACTTGATGCTGACAGCAACGATTGGCTTGCCAATTTGTGTACTTAGCTTGGTAATTCGAGCCAGATCATATTGTGGATAGCTACTGCTGCCAGTTGCAAATGCGCCGCCGTGGACAAAAACCAGCACCGGCAGACCGGCCGTACCTCGAGACTTGGGAGTCGAGATATTCAGCGTCAGGCATTCCGTATCTGACTGAGGGGGAGACGAAAATGGTAGAGACTTTTGTATGAGTTTGTGCTCCCATTCGCATCCATTCAGGGGGCTCATGGGTATTGGCCTGACAAATTCGTTAATACTGGCAGGCTTTTGGAGCACCCAGACTCGACATGAACTTACCCATAGTCTGTAGCATTTATAGTGATATTTCTCTCTGGAGAATACTGCTTTAGTTCTCCTCGCGAGAACCTATCTCTGAGGGTTGCATACTGGACACCCAGATATTGGTCGACTTCTGGCAATTCAGTGATGCCTCGGATTGGACCAATGGAGGGGTGCTTGAGTGTGTGACTCGGAAATTTTAGCTGGACCTCAGTCATTGTGTGTCTCACCCAGAAGCCTCGAGATGAATGATTGATTCAAAAAACAAAGGCTACCAAAGAATTCCTCACTCAGTCGAGTCGAAGTCTTAATCTGTTCAGCGGGGGGGAACGTCGTTCGGTGGCACATAGCGCAACCGATCCCAAGTCGGAGTTATGACGGCAATCCCGCCAAAGGTCGGCCGAAGCCGCCTTTCTTCCGCACTAAGGCGCATCCGATTCTACGTAGCACCGCAGAATCCGAGTGTGAGTGAAGTGACAAGTTTTCCTTTTGTCTACCTTTCACAGCTGTCACCCATGAAATGGCCAAAAAAGCCCTTTGGCGGGTTATATAACTTTCGCGGGACTGGATGCCCCTTCCAGAAAGTTACAATGCAAAAATACGCAAGCCAACATCAGCCCTTTAATCTCAATCGGACAAAATCAGACACTAGCTATCTTCCAACATGAGCAACCAAGTCATCAGGCCAGCATCAATAGGCCACTTTGGGTTGCGAACCACACCGGAGCATTTTGAGGCCATGATTAAGTGGCACGTCGACTTCTTTGGGGGCCGAGTCATCCTGAAGAATGACAAGGCTGCATTCATCGCCTATGATGATGAACACCATCGCCTCGTCATTATCCAAGACCCTGGAAATGGGTTGGTGGTCAAGGAGAAGCAAGCAACGACTGGCATCTACCATATCGCCTTCACATTGAACAGCTTGGCCGATTTAGCTACAAGCTACGAGCAGAAGAAGACCAAAGGCATCGAACCGCACTGGCCCGTCAACCACGGCATGAGCACAAGCATGTATTATTTTGATCCCGATGGCAATGAGTTTGAGCTTCAGGTTGACAACTTCGACACGGCCGAGGAAGCACATCGATTCATGGACACACCCGAATACGCCCAGAATCCAATTGGAGTAGACATTGACATTGACGAATTTCTCAAGAGAGTTAGGAGTGGGGAGGATGAAGCGAGCATTAAGAAGCGACCTGTGATTGGACAGAGGCTGTCCAGGTGGGAGAACTCCATTTACTTCAAGGCCCCTGAGGCCATTCAGACTTAGATAGTTGCAAATTCGATGATTGTGGCTGTTACTAGTCCAAGCTACGGGGGTGTAGTAACTGCGTACGGATGTAAGAGAGGACTTTAAGCTATGGGGAGTCTTCCAATGTCACACTGTAGAGAGATAGGTACAAGACTCGTAGAACCTTGAAATGACACTGGACATGAATTTACGCGAAATTCCTCCATTGCCATGATTTTGATCGCGACTTGTGTTTATTTCTTCGCTCGTTTTAGCAGTGCCCCCTGACCGTCATGCATACCCGTTTGCCCCTGAGATTTGTCGTGCTCCCCCGGATGACACTATCCTACATTCCGGGGCCGCTGTTCCCCGCATCCGTTCCCCGCATCCGTTCCCCGCTCCCTGTTCCCGCTCCCGCCTTTACATGTGTACACATGTCCGCACATAACACTATCCTTCCGCTTAAACTCCACGCCTCCAATTTCTTCGAGGAAGTCCACGTGAATAGACACCGATCCAAGGATAGCTAAGGTGACCAATGGATATTAAAAGTCCTGAGCTGCGACTGACTTGAATCACATGCAACTTCATTGGTCCATTCTCGAGTTTCATCGCTATCTACTTCATCACACGTTAGTACATCATGGCTCCTACAATCGCTATTGTCGGCGGCGGTCCCGCGGGTTTAGCCTTGGCAGCAATCCTGGAGAAGAGCAACGTGGACTATATAATCTATGAGCGCAGTAGCGAGCAGTCTCACCCTCATGGAGGTTGTCTCGATTTGCACGTTGGCAGCGGACAGCGTGCCATGCAGGAAGCTGGTGTCTTTGACGAGTTTAAGAAGCACTCGCGAGACGGAGATGCAACTATCCACTTACTATACGATCACAATGGCAACAAACTTCTGGCCTTTGGGGAAGGTCGGGATGCCCCCGAAATTGACCGGTGGCAACTGCGCAATGTTCTGCTCACTGGCGTCCCAAAGCATAAGATTGTGTGGTCAAAGCCGGTGGAAGGCTCTCATAGAGACGACAAGGGCAACATTGTCCTCACCTTTGCCGACGGCAGCACAGCATCGGGTTTCAAGCTCGTAGTTGGTGCGGATGGGACATTCAGCAAGATCCGACATCTGGTAACTTCGTCTCATTCCGCATTTATACGATCTAGGCTAATGCTTCGCTAGGTGACAGATGCAAAGCCCGTTTACTCCGGCAAGCTCTACATCACCACCAAGATCCACCTGGGAAACCCATACTATTCTAATGTCAGCTCCATTGGCGGTGTTGGTTCGCATGTCATCATGGGCCGTGGGAAGCACATGTTCAACTCTCGGCAAGGGGATGGTCACTATCGCATTGACATTGGTTTGGAGAAGCCCGAAGATTTCACTGACACCGCGGGCGTCGATTTCAACGATTATGATGCCGTCAAGAAACTCCTTCTGCAAGACGAGTATTACGGTCTCTATGCACCAGAGCTCAAAGACATCATCTACCACAGCGAAGGTCCTTTCCGGCCTTGGTTGATGTACCACATGCCGACCGACAGGCTGAATTGGAGCCCGTCCGAGGATGTGACGCTGATTGGAGATGCGGCCCATGTGACCACGCCATTTGTGGGCGACGGCGTGAACTGTGCCCTTCGCGACTCGTGTATCCTTGCGGAAAAGCTGAGGGAATTTGGTGTGACCCAGAAGGCTGTTGCGGAGTATGAGAAAGAGATGCTTCCATACGCAATCGACGTTATTAGCAGGAGCATATTAAGCGGACGGCAATTTTTCGAAGAGGATGCACCCAAGTCATTTTTGAAGACGATGACGTCGGACAAGCCGCTAATAGGAGCATCTGATGGCCATTAAATTGCAAATCACATTGTCAACTGATTATCCAAACATGGAACCTGGATGAAGTCGTTACCTTGTCTCACGCGGTTACGTTCGGACTGGAGATGACGGTGAAGGCGAGATTGAAACGCTTGGATGTCTTCAATTTAGTAATTAGCTGAAAAGCGTATTTAGCCTGATACTAAACAAGACGGAAAATAAAGGGCTTTTATTGAACCGGGTCATTTATCCACAATATGCACATTTATCTACTATACCATCTCGTCGCTGCGGTCTTCAGGGCAAGTGTGCGATTGGATCGCATAACTAAGGACTAAGGTGTAAAGAAACTCAAGGGGAGAGACATCCGCACAAATC
Source organism: Rugonectria rugulosa (assembly GCA_023509875.1). Taxonomy (NCBI): domain Eukaryota; kingdom Fungi; phylum Ascomycota; class Sordariomycetes; order Hypocreales; family Nectriaceae; genus Rugonectria; species Rugonectria rugulosa. The sequence goes on along the minus strand of JALNIO010000211.1, from coordinate 11,049 downwards.
AGACGTACAGGGGCTCGGAAGAGATTAAAGTCTAGGCAATGAGAATATAAAAGGTAGTATAAGAAATCCAGACTCTTATCTCTCGAAACATTCCATGAACCACGAGCGTGTCCCCTACTGCGGCTCGCAATGGTATCTTTCAGCAATTCAGTTTTCAGCCTTATGGTTCTAGTCTGTGTGGCTGTCTCCGAGACATTTACCAACCCCGTATTGTGGGAAGACCTTGCGGACAATGATGTTTTTCGTGTGGATGATGGTACGCTGTCTCACTTCTTCCGTGAGATTTCTGCTAACAGACTCTACCAAGTTTATTACTACTCTGCCTCCACAATGCACTACTCACCCGGAGCTCCCGTTCTTCGTTCTTATGACCTGGTGACCTGGGAATACATCGGCCATTCTGTCCCATCCCTTTCCTGGTCATCTGCATACAACTTGACTGACGGCACGAACGCCTATGTCAAGGGTATATGGGCATCATCGCTTCGATACCGCAAGTCCAACGGCCTTTTCTACTTTATTGCGTGCGTTGAGTTCAGCAAGACGTACGTTTACACAGCATCAGAAGCCTCTGGACCTTGGACTCTGGGTTCCACTATTGATAAATGCTACTACGACGCTGGTCTTCTCATCGACGACGACACAGATACAATGTATGTAGCATATGGTGCTCAAGCTATCAGTGTAGCTCAGTTATCCGCCGATGGGTTCTCTGAAGAGAAAAGCATGGTGGTCTTCAATTCAACCGACTACATTGAAGGATCACGCTTCTATAAACGGGATGGAAAGTTTTACATTTTTGTCACCAAGCCGAGCGACGAGCAGCACATCCTCAAGAGCGACGAACCTTTTGGGACATACGAGCGCGCCCCGGTGGCCATCCAATTAACCAGTCCAGTCCTCGATGGGGGAAGTCCTCATCAAGGCAGCCTGGTAGAGACACAAAATGGTGACTGGTACTACATGGGGTTTTCAGATGCGTTAGTTCCCTTTCAACATCATCCCTAACGTCCTCTGCGGACTGAACGCTGACTTGTCTCTAGTTATCCGGGAGGTCGCATCCCTGTTCTTGCTCCTGTCACCTGGAACGACACTGGTTATCCTGACGTTACGCTTGTCGACGGCGAGTGGTCCGACACCTATGACTATCCTCTCTCTCAGCATTCAGTTACATCGACGCTTGGAACGGATATCTTTGGAAGCGAATCGCTGGACCCTACTTGGGAATGGAACCACAATCCAGATGAGGGTGCCTATTCCACTGGCAACGGCTTGATCCTGAACACAGCAACTGTAACTGATGATTTGTTCTTGGCTCGAAACACCTTGACCAAGAGGATCCACGGCCCTATTGGAACTGCAGTAGTCGAGCTGGACGTTTCAGGAATGTTGGATGGTGATGTGGCAGGTCTTGCAATGTTTCGTGATCAATCCGCATGGGTCGGTGTGAGACGGGCTGGTGATGACTTCTCGATCGATTACGTCGACAACCTGGTTTTAAACTCCACATCAAGTGGTTGGGTCACATCTTCCAAGGGCGTTGTTGGTGAATCGATCTCCACCAATGAGACTACCCTTTGGCTCAAAACCATTGCAGATATCGCCCCCAGCGGGGCGAAGATAGCAACATTCTGGTATTCGGCGGACAGTGAGAAATTCACGCAGATTGGCAACACTTTCTCTCTCAACACTGACTGGACATTTTTTATGGGTTACAGATACGGCATCTTCAACTACGCTACGCAAGCCCTTGGCGGCTCAGTCAAGGTTCAGAAGTTTATTTGTAGCACATCCTCCTAAATGGCAAACGTCACTTGGTACGCCTGATCCTTCCTAGCTAGGTACCTAGCCTTTCTAGTTTTATTGCCAAATTAAGCGGTTCCGTCGCACATCTCGATTGTCACTGTGGAAGTGAAAATTTGATTGCGTAACACAAATGAGCTTTGACAAGGAGATAAAACACAGATTGGATATCCCCTTGTATGAGCCAGATCTCTCTATGTCTTTGCTACGACGAAAATTGCCACCAGACAAAGCTGAAAAGATAGTCATCACCACTACCGATGAAGTAGAAGAACAAGGCCTAGGCGGACGACGGGAAACTGAGGTCGATTGGTGATACACACAGTGTGGTGCAGCACTGTTCGGTCATAACACGCTTAGATGAGATGTGTAGAGAAAGGTGATTTGATGATGTGTTTCTTTAATATATTGGAGGAAAATTCCATGGTATTGATTGACGTGGAGAAACTCTTCCCTAGGTAATTAACTTGTTAGACCAATCGGGATTTTGGTCTAGGCAAGGGCTCAACAAGGAAATGTTTGCGAGAATGATGTGACTTTGAGAAGCTGGGGTTGTCGACTTGGCTATTAGGTTAATATGATTAACCGGATGCTACATGGACAGACTGATACACATCCAGATTCTTTCAGCATCTATTTAACCATATGTGAAGTACACTCGGCTGGTATTCAGATCCCAATTACACTCTGGTCCCCGAGTGGGATTACCATTTTCTACACCACGCCGACCTTCATCGCGGTTCTATAATAGCGTACTTTACCCTACCTATGACACCTTACCTCTGCATGGTTGGCTCCACAGGAATTCTACTGTTACCTACGACGGACGCTTATGACGACTTGGCATGGAGCAGTCCTGTCATGATTAAGAATCCATCTGACGGAGGGGATGCAAACTTGTTCTCTTCTTGAGCCAAAGTTGTTACACGTCAGGACGGCCCATCTCTCAGTATCGCATGCATAGAATGGCTCGGTATAAAGGCGTAAAATAAATATAGGATCTACCTATGTAGAAACGAATGTCTAGAAGTAAACTGGGTCAAGGGGCTTTTCACCCGACTAGCCTGTAGTCTCCGAATGAAGGACCAGCCTGTGGTCTGCAAGTGGTGAACTAACCATGCCCACAAGGTTTGCACACGTTATCGCATCTAATTCCTTCAGATCTTTCCAGTTACACTAACTGTACTAGTTACTGTATACCGGATGCCACATCGCCCCGGCCTGGACACAACAGAACTGTTCTGAGAGGTATCGATAGAACTTGTTGCCAGTGCCACTGGTTTGGTAGTCTCATCCGCTAGTGTGATGGAGGCGACAGACGCAATTTGTTCGGACGTTGAAGCGTTCGAAGGAATTGGCGTTGTAGACAGATAGGAAATCGGGGTAAGGATTGATGATGCCCCGGTTGAGGTACCAGCCTCATTCGTAATAGCGGCAAGGGTCCAAGGTGTAGTGGTAGGAGCAATTGAAACGCCAGAAGCAGTGACGTTGGCATCCAGAGCGTTAGGCCAGGGAACGGGACCAGGCATTGTGTAGTTGACGATCCAAGGGCGATACATGTAGAAAAGAATGCCGGGTTCGTAGCCAGTGTACACACCAGGGATCTTGACAAGAGGTCCAGGGGTGTCAGCGCTGTCACTCTCTACTTCGATCTGGGCGCAATTGAAGTAGAGCTCAGCTCCGCCAAACTCGCCCGCCCCATGGACTGCGATGTGTTCGATGCGGACGAGGTATTGGCCGGCTGGGGTTTCCTTGGGCAATGTGAAGGTGAAGTTGCCGATTCCAGTCACACCCCATTCGATACCGTCACTGGAGAATGCCGACGGACCAAGTTCATAGATTTTGAACCAATCGCCAGATCCATCGTATTCACGCACATCGCCTGGCGCTTTGGAGAGATACACCTGCAAAGGGCCCGGGTGCTGGATCTCAGCGTTGAAATCTGTGCCAAAGCCAATCTCATCACCTGCTTGAACCTTGTACACGCCAGTCGTATTGGCGTATTGCTCGGAGCCAACATTGCAGCGAAGATGTGTGCTGTTGTATCCGTTTTTGAACGGCATGTAGCCCTGCGTGTCTTCGCGAACATACTCGAAATAGTCGGTAAAGTTGCCGTTTGCAATGAAATGGGGGAAGAAATAATGAGCGCGCACGTTCGGCAGAACTGCAGTCACGAAAATGAGCGGGCAAAGAAGTTTCATTTTGAGAATTGAAAGACGACTTCAGAAATAAATGAATGAATGAATAGAATGGTAAGTAAAGAAAGAGCAAGCCGAAATGATTACGCCGTATAATGAACCCGAAAAATTCCAGTTTACAGGAGCCGCCAGCATCTTTAAATCCCGATGCCCAGTTCCTCTCTGACACACACTGCAATCCTGCAATCTTTGCACAGTATTGTACTGCCTCTGAATGGATCCATCTATTGGTGGTAATTCGTGCACTGTTTATTTTAGACGCCGAGAATTCTGTACCCTATTCTTCCGGTACTCCCTCGGAATTCGTGATCATCGACGGAACGCGCGGACTCCAGTTAGGGCACTAAATTCCAGTATGGTTAGGAGAACATGGTCAGATCGATCTGCGACATGATCCTTAATTATCGCGTAGAGGAAATTAAGATGGCTCTCATGGTAAAGTAAGCCATATTGGGTAATTCTTGCGAAAACATAGCCAAGGCCTGGCGAAGGCCTGGCTAACCTACGGCCACTACCTAGGAAACCCTCCACTGATCCTCAGGAGATAGGCAAACAGGTAGTAAGAAAGCAAGTGGCCCCTTATTCTCAGTCGCTAGGATTATCAAGCCACGGGTGAGTCTGTAACTTTGACCATCATGCCTTCTTCAATCCAGAGTCCGTAGCTCTTGGCATCTCGGATAGGATTCGCAGGGTTGATAAGCTCGAAATCGAAATAACGGAACAACTGCCGTTTAATCACGTAAGTAACCTGCCATGTTCTTTGGAGGAAGCAAAAATATGGTAGTAGAACACACGGCTTACTTCGAAAAAGATTTTCGACAACTCGAGCAGCGCAACTGCTTTGCCTGCGCATTGCCACCGGCCGTATCCAAACACCAGCTCAACATACTGCTCCATAGCGAGTCGTGCTGGTCGGCCTCCGCGCTCTTCGGCCTCGAGAAATCGCTCGGGCCGGAACACGGCAGCATCGGCGCCGAAGAGCTTCTTGTCAAGGAGCATTGCCGAGACATTAGCCCCTACCGCAGTGCCTGGCGGGACATGTTTCCCCCCAATATTCTCCCCGGGTCCGGGTGGGACCACCCGGGCGTGAATACCGGGCGCGGGATTCCGCATTCGGAGCCCCTCGAAGATGACGGCCTACATGGGTGATGGGTTAGCGAGCTCTCCATCACGCTTCTTTCTGAGGAAACCATTAAATGGACATGAATATACACGGGCCAGAATGAGTTGGAAAGAAATGAAAATCTTCTCGAACGAGAACATCCGATAGCTTACTCGTAAATAAGGAATCTCCATTCCCTCGCTGCGCTTGATAGGGTTTGATGCAACACCAGATTCAATAGCCTCACGGACCACAGTTTTGAGCTTCTGGTAGCTACGTGAGTTGGTCATGAGATGGAGCATCGTGCAGCGGATGACGCTCGAAGTCGTGTCAGATCCGGCGGCAATCATAAACGTCGCTTCGTTGCAACATTCGGTTTGCGTCATGCCGTGACGGATAAACGACTGCAACATGTCCTTCTTTTGCTCAGGGGCTTCCTCATCATTGAAGCGTTGCGACACGAAGTCACGAGCAATGCTGTGTGTAGCGCACAAGAGGTCTTCAAGTTAGATCATTTTTTTCCAATGGCAAATTAGATGAAGCGGAACGGCTTACCATCGCAGCAACCCAATTCCGTTTCTCTCGTCTAGGGTAACTAGGACACTCTGCACGAACGCTAAAACGTCGTACATCCACGTCGGAATGTATGAAAGAAATGAAGCGAATCGGAGGAAGCCTTGTAGTTCAGCCATAAATCCTGAAGTGTCGCTGTCGTCCCTGAGGCACCCAAACTCATTTCCAAACGCAACCTTGGTGATGACGTCCAGCGTGAAATAGCTTGAGAACTTGGCCAGGTCAAGGGGCCGGAACTCTTGTTCATTTTCACTCCCTTCCGTGTCATCTTCCTTGTCGCTCTCGGGTTGTATGGTGGATGTTGCAGGAGAATACACGTACTTTTCGCGCAGGAGCTGCAACGCAGCGGCGATTTGCTCGTCAATCTCAGCCTCAATACCTGGTACTTCTCGCCCCGAATACCCGGCCGCTGCCTTTGCCTTATACGCATCGTGGACTTTAGTGTGGGTGACTGTGAATAACGTATCGATGCCGCGTGCGAAACGGGCGCGGCGGTACCATTCGTCTTTAGGGGCGGCGCTGCGAGCACTAGCCAGGCGTCGAATTGCTGCTGGGTCACTCGTTGTCACTAGGTTGGGCCCTACGCGGACAACGCGGGAGTCGTAGTCTTGCTCGAGATCGATCCAGACCTGTTGTATGTGACCTCGCAGAGACGTGATGGCTAGCCACAAGCGTGAAAAGCCCGCGAGACGGGGTCCTGGGATGTGGCGGAGGCGATACCAAGATTGGAATGAGTCCACGATGATGTAAACGACCGAGGACAAAAGTGAGCCGATGAGGAGTTGATAGAGATTCATCGTTACTAGAGCTTTTTGGCAATTTTTAGTAGATAATTAGACAGAAGAAAGTGAAGACAACGACAGGAGGATGATGGGTTTGCTTAGATTCTTGTAACTGCAGCTTCTCTCGTTTATTCTAGAAATAATTTGCATATATATAGGTATGCCTCTGCAGACTGAAGAATGAGACGGTGAAGATGATACAGAGAAAGTTTTGTTTCTTTCTTCGTAGATGGCAGAGTCAAGTCTGTTTTGAAAAGAGGTGGGAATGTGAGCTATTTCGAATGAAAATATTCGCCTTTTCGGCATTTGTCGAAGACCGCGAGGTTTCATTAATGGCCCACAACTCCGTACGATCAACACAGATGCAGCCGCAACCCCAAGCTAAAGGGAATCCCTGTACGGTAAGCACTCTATCTCTTCTATTTCTCCGACGGAATCGTCCTTAGGTAAGCGGCATTGGCTCTCTCTCCCTGGCCCTCGAATGGTGCGGCCTGATTTGTCCGCGGAATAGCTGGCATCTCATTCACTGCCTTGGTCTTCGGTTCTGACCCGTATCTCCAGTGCCGCCTTTTTCGTAAAGGTGACGGCGCTACACCGCCACTAAAGCATTGGCGATTGATTGCTGGCGATGCGACATGGACGATTTATTTCTCCGCGTCGCTGTTCGTCGTCGTCTGCAATGTCCGAGCTCGTTTTAAGCCGTCAAGCAAGGATCTACGAGGCAATCGGGCGTAAACTTCTTCGCTGCGACTGGCGCTATGAGTCATGAGATATGGCTCTTGTTGCGGTCGTGGCCGGACTTATGTTACGGTTTGGTCTCAAGGTAGTAGTTCTCAATAGGTTCATCACCTACCTACAAATGTAGCTGTTAACCTGATTCCGTCTCTGAACCTCGGGAGTCGGTGACATTGGATGTCCGAACATTCGACGATCTGGTGTCGGTGGCGGCCGAGCCAATCTGTACTACCCGGCTACGGTGTCGCTCTTGGCTCTTCCGTGCTCATACTTATTTAGACTCTCGAAGGGGTTGTTTTCGTTGCTGTATGCCAAAAGGCCTCTCTGGAAGTAATGTTGCGAAGTCCTTTGCCTATATGTGACTAAGATAACATCTGCGTGATAGTCAGACTGTTGTGATGAAGTTGAGTACAGTTATTAAGTTATTAGGTAGAACGTATGGCTCAAAAGCTGTTTTAGGCGTGATTAAAGATCATAATCCGACTCTGTGGTATTATTTATTATTCTAAATCATTCTATTCTGAGTCACTGCCTCGCTCCGGGTCGTCTACGTCTAAGAAGAATATTTTTATTCCGCCTTATTATTGAATGCTTAACCAGTTATACTTATCTGAGTACTTCATCTATCTAATTCTGTGTTGCCCATGGGAAGGGAAGTAACTTTTATGCAGATTTCGCGTTACCCTGGTTAAGGTAGGCCCCAACCAAGATAGCCTCACATTAGAACTCAAGATGGTGCAAAAGGGAGTGCCCGTCTTGGCATTCTACTAACCAACAGGTAACGGCATCGACACAATACGTCTTTATGGCAATGGCATGCTCAGCATCCGCCGGATTTCGCATGCTACTTACACTGACCTTTCAGAAATGGGAGGAAGTCTGCCGTTACAACATGAACGATGCTCCGGCTGTTTCCCTCTGTTTTATTTTCAGGTCATGTAGAAATTGGCTATGATTGGACAGTCTAATACTAAAGGTCGCCTACTCTGGCAGACGTCACCTCTGTCAAAAGCTTCACATGAGAGGCTTAGTGCCTGAGTGTTCTTATAGCATCCGCTCCAGCCATCCCTTATCATCGTCCTATTTAATGTCCAATACGGATGGCGCAGGATCATCAAATGACCGCAAACTGTCAGAGACACATCAATTCCATCAAGACTGCTCAGTAGCTGCTTTGGCCACGAGTTTTCGGATGTTCGTTCGCCACGTATCAACGAAGGGGGTTCCATATGACTTAAGAGCCTGAGATGAGGGGTTGACCATTGAACGCAGGAACCAATCGTCCAAGGCGTTGTCGGGGTCAGTAGCCACGCGCAGCTTGTTTTGGCTGGTCATGGGGGACACGAAGAACTGAAACACGCGGCTTCTCTCATCAGAGTATAGGTTCAAGAGGTCCAGCGATTGCCTTTCGTTCACGATAAGGTCAAGAGTATCCGCTAGAGCCTCGGCATCAAGTAAACCGGTAGTCAATCCCATAGCACCCCAAGGCTAGTTATCTGGTCAGCTGAAGATCACTCAAAGTCGGGATAAAGCTGATGACAGTTGGGGGACAAACGTTGTTCAAGTGTGCAGCGTCACCAGCTAAAACACATCTGCCGCGTCTAAATGTCGATGCGCATACTTGATGGGTTCTATAGGCTGAAGCGCGTGCTTGTTCAACCTGCAGTGGTCGAGGACCCGGAAGCATTGCGTCAAGAAGTTGCTTTATGCTCTCTTGCGTGGTCAGCTCTTCGTCTGAACGCTCATCATCGGCTGCAACTGCCACAGAACATCTATACAAGGTCTTCTTTTCCGAATCAAACGGCCTCAGAGGTGTAATCAACCCAAAATTGATTGGGTGCACGACCAATGAGGTTGGAAACTGCAGATTTGTTTGATCCGTGTTGAAAAGGAAGTCGATTGCAACAATCCGCTCTGGCCAGCTGTGCCCTCTGAACTGAATGTTGAGCAGTTTCCGAGCTGATGACTTTCCTCCATCGGCGCCCACGAGGAACGCGCCTTGCTTGACCTCGGGGCCATTGGGTGTTTCAAACGTTGCTTTGACATCGTCTCCATAGTCTTCGATGGAAGACAGCCGATGGTTAAAGTTAACCGTCACGAGCCCCGTTGAAACACACTCGTCCAAGGTTATCCGGGCTAACTCGTGCTGCGGAAGATAAACAACTGCCTCACTCCTCTTTGTAGAAGAGCCTTGATAGTTGTGAAAGGGCAGGCATGCGATGATATCTCCCATCTTTCTCGACCCGTCCTGGATTTCCTGCAGAGGCCGCCTCCAGCAAATTCCCGAGCTGGTAAAGCCAGCATCCTCGACCTTTTGGAGGATCCCGGCTCTCTCAAGAGAGATTAGAGCACCCGCAAAGTAGCCTGCAGCACGAGGGCTGTCGTCCAACTTTTCCTTTTGCTCCATGACCTCCACGGGAATTCCTGCTTGCGCAAGTCTCAGCGCGGTGAAAAGCCCTACTGGCCCAGCTCCGACAATGAGGACCTTGGGAGAAGGTGCATCAGACGCTTTGCTCGAAGTAGACGGCATTTTGTTGATGATGGACTGTGTTATTGGACGTAGGCACAGCAGTCTTTGAGAGAAACGATTTGGTGAAGTTGAAATTGCTTGCAACTGGCAGGAAAGTAGTAAAGAGGCTATGAAACGACTCGTTCTTCAATCACCTGCAGCTTGAACAACAAAGACCATTGTTTTAGTCGTTGCTATATCCGGGCTTTTATAGCTGACAGAACATATGGCCAATGAATTCCACGACAGGTCAAGATCATCGCTCTAATACACGAAGTGAGATTTGGAGGCCAGAATCCACTCAATACTACCCATGAAAATAGGTCGGCGAGTTCTAAGTCTGTCGCCGATAAGTTGTCCGACTTGTTCACTCCGCGGAAAATGTGACGACGTCAAAAGAAATCGTCCCTTGCAAACAGCGATTGCGGGAATTCCCCTGCAGAGGGATGACCGTGCTCGGACCAGATCATACCTGCCATCCCCCGTCGTGAAGCACTCAGGTGAGGTTAGGGCCAGTGCAGTTTGCTCGAGTCCACTAGAGTCGTCTCATGTTGAAGATCATGCTAAGAGGGCCACTGAGGACTTTACGATCTCCATCGCGTCCGAGAATAGGAAAGGCATTCAAGAGGCTGCATTGAAGAAAAGGATAAATATTTCTGTTTTGGTGCTCAGCGTAGAGTAAGCTGGATAAGCGGTGGGAAGTCCGGGGCTCGAAGAGAAGTACAGCATACAGGTGTTTATCATTCATCTGAGGCTTTCTTTGTTTCTAATCGGCAAAACCTGCTAGGTCCCTCATATCCCGTCCACTAGAGTTCGGAGACGCTCTTTTCTCCTGGCTATCCTCCAGTCGTCCACCCGCAAGTCGGTGTTACACAATGTTGTACTAGTTGCTAAAGCGAACGGAAAATAATTGTGGCCAGCATCAGATCACGCGACCGTAGCCAAGTACTTGCATATTCGGATCTGCTTGGCGGCTCCTCTCGCCGAATTACCACACAAGCCCCAGGCAGCACTTTGAGGGACCGACTTGAGCGAGCTCCGACTCACCGATCAGGACAGCCAACTCACTCCAGGAGTTAAGAAACGGCCTCGGGCATGCAAGGGAGTAAAATTAGAGGTTGGGGAAGAGGCTTGGAGGCCAACCAATGAAGAGATTGCGCCTCAAGGGGCGCATATCACCAAGTCCATGGAAACGGACATCTTAAAAGTCCAGCGTCCGACGGCGGATACTCCCCATCCAGGGCCGAAGGCCGAGTCAAGGCAGAAAAACGGCTTTAAGTGATTCAACGGGTAGCGCCTTGGCCTCTTTCCCTTCCTATACCATGTGGGTTGACTGCCGGGGGGGGG